>JAHWFP010176718.1:5075-40794 GCA_023313725.1 Lithobius niger
CCCCGGTTGTCGGATGCCGAAAGGACGGAAAAGGGACTGGCAATTGTAGACCAGGAGGTGGCTGGAAAGTTGGAGATAAAGCTCGGTCGGACCCAAGTGGGATAGAGACAACCGGGGATGGCAGAAACGGAGCCGGAGGTGAGAGGATTGCTGACATAGGACGGCTTGACTGATGAGACAAGGACGAAGTGAGAAGTGAACCGGCCTCCAAATTTACGGAAGGCTCCTCTCTGTCCCGTGGAAGGAAAGGCTGCAGTGACCTTAGGGAACGGAATGGATGGAGGCTGCCGCGGAAGGCGCACAACGGGAGGCAAGACAGGGAATCGTCTGGAGCGACGAACTGAGGCTTGAGAGAGATGGATACGTGGATCGTGGTGATGCCATGGAGACTGTGGTCAGGGGGCGGAGGACACGCTAGCATCCCCTGGAAGAGAGATGAACCTATCGACAGGAGCAGCGGAACAAGGATGGTCATGATCCGTGGTAGCCTGCCAGAAGTACAGAGGTAAGGATCGCGGTGGATCGGCGGGTAAGCTCGATCGGGATGACCAGAGGATAGACCCTATCCTAGGAACCCGGAGGACGGGTGGAGAAGAAGCGGGAATCGAAGCGGTTGAACCTGACAGCCGCGGGAGGCAGGATGGAAACGGAAGTAACCAGGGCTCGTACTTAGTCCCGACAATCCCAATGTCTTGAAGGACGAGTGCAGGTGAAGAAGGGGAGACCCCTTGTCGACCCTCCACTCGGACGCAGCCTAGCGAACGGCTAGAGAGGATACGCAGAGGACAAGTCCAACCGTGGATGGTCGCCGGAACTGTAGGTACAGCGGACAGAGGACAATGTCCTTAAAGGATGACTGCAGGCGATGAAGGGGGGGAGGATGCCTTGTCTACCCTTCACCCGGGCGAATCCTAGCGGATAGCTAGAGAGGATGTGCGGAGGACGAGTCCAACGGCCGCTGGGACTGTAGGTACAGCGGCGAGGGATGGTGGCAACCACCGCGGACTGAAGAAAAGCGGCAGCGTATAACAGAGGAAGCAAGCTCGTGAGCGACCGCACGCGGCAAGCACCCTAGGAGAAATGATGGTATCCGCTGCTGCGCGGGGGTTTATGTCCGGCGCATGCGCGGTAAGGTACGAGCCAGGCAGGGAAGGCAACTTCAACTTCTAGGGGAAACAGCAGCTCCGAGGGGAAACTGCTAGTGTAAATAAGGTAATGTATATTTTCATCGGCTATAAAAATAATGTTTAAGTCAACAAACACAGGCAGATAGACGTAAGTTAATGACAACGAAAAACTTCGACAGACATGTCGTCGTCAGTCAAGCATTCTTCTATCCCTTTGGTCTAAGGGTTTAGTTTTATAAATGAGTAGGAATCCATAAGGAATAGCGTTCCAAATGTCACCGCATATGGAATGGAACTGGTCGAAAATCATGTCACCACTAACGTCGTTATTGAAGACATGTTTGAGGTTTGCTTCATCTTGCCTGAAGAGAATTATAACATTGGCATTATCTCGAATAACTCTCTTAGGTATCCTGCTGTAAGTCTGACACAAATAAAAGATAGAAGCGTCCGCATGCCTGCCGTAGACGAAGTAGCGTTCGATTCTGTCTTGTTTCACAAACATGAAATCGTCCAATAAAATTACCGTTTTGCCACTTGGCAGACCTTCTGGTGGTTCGATATCTTCATTGTTGGAACAAAAGGTAGCTTTGCCCGGACATATTTCCTCGAAAGCTCTCCTGAGATGGAAATACTTGTTTTGAAATAAGGACTTGGAGTACACGCACAGACTGTCGTAATTCAACCAATCTGGATTGCGAATGAAATTTATAAGTAAATTGGTCTTTCCACAACCGGCAGGGTCACCAATGATGCACCTTACATCCTCTGGAAAATTCAGTAATTTACCAGTCGATGGTCGTTTATTGATATCGGCTATGTCATAATTTAACACTTTCATATTTCAGTTGCTCTAAGGAAAAAATGGTATTTTGGTAAATTCTCTACAAAACTAGTGCCTAAAATACCTTTTCATTCTCATTTTATAAATAAACAGAGATATACTGCCTCTAATGCAAAAGAGTTACAGCTAGTAAAAGTGTCAGCATTTTCATTCTCGTTTTATAATTAAACAGAGATGTAGTGCCTCAAATGCAAAAGAGTTACAGCCAGTAAAAATGTCAGGCACATTGTGACTAAGAAGTATAGACAACTGCTGAAGGATGAGTGTAAAGTCTGCGGCACGAGGAAAGCTCAGTTTCAGAAGAGTAGAGGCTCTGGATTGTTGAAAACTGCGATAGACAAGTTGCCGGTGGAACTTCACATTCCGGGATACAACTATTGCGGTCCGGGAACAAAACTGAACAAGAGACTGAACATAGGCAACGCTACTATCAATTCTCTGGATGAGGCCTGCAAACAGCACGACATTGAATACTCTACCAAACCAGACTTGGAACGAAGGCATGAAGCTGATAGAAAGTTGGCCTCCGATGCAGTAAAAGTAGCAAGTTCTAGCTAAACTGGTCTGAAAGAGAAGTTGGCAGCAGCGGCTGTAGCCGCGGCTATGAAAACCAAAGTAAAGTTGGTAATGGAAGTTAAAAAAAAAAGATCAAATGGAAACTTTAGTAGAGGAGCTGCACAAGCCAGCTAGGCGGCATTTTCCGAGGAGGCGCGTTATTAGCTACAGGATAGGTGATTTACTTCAGGCAGACTTGGTCGAGATGATACCTTACTCGGAAAAAAATTAAAATTACAAATACTTGCTGACTGCCATCGATGTATTCTCTAAATACGCTTGGGCCGTCCCTGTGAAATCGAAGAATGCTTTGGATGTCACTGCGGCATTTACCAAGATATTAAACACGATGTCTAGTCCCATTAAAAATTTACAAACGGATGTTGGGAAGGAATTTTATAATAAAGATTTCGCAGCACTAACGAAACGACAAAATAGACCACTATTCGACAAAGTCAGAACTGAAGGCGAGCGTAGTAGAACGCCTAAATCGCACATTGAAAACCATAATGTGGAAACGGTTCACTCTGCGAGATAATCAGAAGTGGATAGACGTAATAGATAAAGTTGTCAAAGATTACAACGAGTTCATTCTATCATTAAAATGAAACCAACTGAAGTAACTAACCGCGATGAATCGGAGATCAGAAAAATATTGCTGAAAAAGAGCCCTTCCAAAAAGAAGAAGAATAGTTTCAAAGTCGGGGATTCGGTAAGAGTGACAATGACAAAATCTATATTCGACAAGGGATATTTGCATAACTTTACCAACGAACTGTTTGAGGTGAGTGAAGTCAGAAAAACTCGACCAACTTGCTACAGGTTGGTCGATCAACTTGGGAGTAAAATCGAAGGCACATTTTACGAACAGGAGTTGTAGAAAACTAATGTGCCGGATCTGTTTTTAGTCGAAGAGATTCTGAAGACTAAAAAAGTCGGAGGGAAAACTCGTTACCTCGTCAGGTGGAAAGGGTACGATGAACGCTTCGACAGTTGGCTGGACGAAAAGCCAGTTGTTCTAGGAAAATAACGACGACAAAAATGACAAATTTTTCCTCTTATTATTTATATTATTAAACTGAGACCAGGACGTTGAAATCATTACTGTTCATATTATTTATATTATTAAACAGAAACGTTTGGTTGGAGTGATGGAAAAAAAAAAAACTTTACCTGCGTTTACTGTGCTCAAAGGTATCCTACCTGAGTAAGATTGATACAACACCTCGTAGAGACACACAGGAATAGTTACCCACCCGAGTGCGATTGCTTCGAGAGGGAGTTTGGCTATAGAGACGATCCCATCCTCTGTGAACAAGGACTCAACCACCTTAAGTACAAGAAAGCTGTGCACGTTGTAGACCTGTTGTACCTTTTAATGTTGATGCGAAGAGGTATAGAAGCTCTACTGTACGAATGTCTCCGGCAGTTAGTGACTTGCAGAGCTCAAATTGGTTTAGGTGTGAGTTTTGTACGAAATGGCCAAGTAATATCCACTGGATTTCAGTCCCGCTACTCCCCAATCTATAAGCCATTAGATATTCTCAAGTTGCTAGATGCAGCTTATAATAAAATCCAACGTTCTATAGACGAATTCGCCGAAAGAGCGAGTGGTTGGGTGATAAACCGCTCCTACGAACTCACAATCCGAGTAGCAAAAATCGACCCGCTCAGACCGGGCTCTTAAATTCCTCTGCCCGCAAAATTAAAAAAGAAGTGCAAGTACGTAGTCAACGTTCTCAGACCACAAGTGCTTCTTGTATTCTGTTCTAGCTGCCAAACACAAATTAAGCATGTTGAATCCGAAAGAATATGAAGTATATGAGAGAACGGTAAATTGTTCAATGCTGGACTTTCCAACACGGCTGGATCCCATTGACGCATTCAAGATGGCCAACAAAGATTTATCGATCAATGTGATTGATTATACCAAAGAGAATGGCTTGCATTCCCTTCGTGTGAGCACGAATTTTAAAGGCCAACCCGTAGATCTTCTTTTAATTACCGACGAGTCGACAAATTTTCACTACTGCTCCATTGTTGATTGTGACCAGTTTCTCTGATACCAGGAAGCAACCCGAAATATTACTGTCGAAATTGTTTCGCCGCTTATGGAAAGGCATCGCTGAGAGACAAACACAAACTGGAATGTAGAAGAACCAATCCGTCATCTCAAGCGCTCAAATTCTTAAAACCAGGCCAAAACATTTTGAAGTTTGAAGCTTTCAATAGAAGAAATGTTCACCCCAAAAGTATATACGCCGATTTCGAGTGTCTCTGAAACCCGTTCCTTCCTCTAACAGCTCCGGGAAGAAAATCTACCACCATCAACCTTGCAGCTTCAGATACGTCGCAGTGGGACCGGAGAAATATAGCACCTTTTCTTACCTCAGAGAGGATGCCGTTGAACAATTCTTCGATCGGTGGGTGATTGAAGCACATGAGTGCGACGAAATGTTAAAAAGAGTCCAACCACTATGTTTCAATCCGGTCCAAGAGGCTGATTTTACCCACGCTGTAGACTGCAGCTACTGCAAAAAGACATTCGGATCAAAAGACGACGAAGTCCGGGATCACTGCCACGTTACCGTCCAGTACATTCGGCTTAAGTTTATAGACAGCTTTAATTTTCTCTCCTCTCCGCTGAAAACTCTGGCGAAGAGACATAAATGTGATTACGAGTTTAGGATAGTGAAGGGGTTCTTGAAAGCTGGTTGGAAGGACAAATGGTTACTACAAATGGACAAAAGGGATACTACCCTTACGAATACGTTTCCAACATAAGTGTGTTTGAAGAGGAGTCTTTACCACTGAAAGAAGAATTTTATTCCAAACTCAAAGAAGAAGGCCTAACTGACGAACAATACGATCACGCTAAAAAGATTTGGAGTATGCTGAAAATCAAAAAGTTTTCCTCTTACCACGAAATATATCAGGTTACCGACTGTCTGCTTTTGGCAGACATTTTCGAAGAATTCTGCAGGATCTGCTTGCAAAACCACGAAATAGATCCATGCTATTACGTCTCCACCCCAGGGTTTAGCTGGGCGGCAGCTTTAAAGATGACCAAGGCCGAGCTGGAACAATTTACTCACGCTAGCAAACATAACTTCATCTCATCGGGAATACGGGATGGAATTAGCTTCATTAGTTGAAGGTTCGCGAAGGCCAACAACCCACGCATTCTCGAAACGTACGATCCAACAAAACCTAACAAGTACATCATCGATTGGGACGTCAATAACGCTTACGGCTGGGCCATGAGCCAGATGCTGCTTTACAACGGCTTCAGGTATTTGACTAAAAATGAGATTCGATCTTTCGACGTGACTAAGATAGCAGACACGTCGTCGGTAGGATACATTCTGGAAGTAGCCCTGGACTACCCAAACGTACTTCACGAGTTCCACAACGACTACCCGCTTGCTTCTGAAAAATTTGAAATACGAGAAGAATTTGTTTCAGACTATTCATAATTGTTGCTGCGAGGAAAACCGGTGAAACCTGTCGTGAAGCTAGTGGCCAACCTACTGAGGAAGACGCGGTGCGTAATTCAGTATCGTAACTTAAAATTATACCTCGAACACGGCTTGGTCCTTCGTCACATCAGGAGGGTGCTGAGTTTCAATCAGAAGCCCTGGTTGAAACAATATATAGATTTTAATACGGCAAAACGAAAGGAATCGAAGACGGAGTCTAAAGGGAAATTTTACAAACTTGCAAATAATTCGGTGTTTGGAAAAACCATAGAACAGAAACAGAAAAGACTGAACGTCAAGCTATGCACCGACAGCAAGCGGGCCATCAAGTATTCCACCCAACCCAACGCCGATTTGTTTCAGATATTGCACGAAAACCTGGTTCAGATCAACTTGAAAGTACACAAGGTGACGTGCCATCTTCCCACCTACTCGGGGTTCGCCATACTAGAGTTCTCCAAACTCCTTCTATACGAATTTCACTACCGATACATACAGCCCCAATATGGAGTTCGAGCAAAACTGCTGTTCACAGACAAGGAATCGCTGTGATGATTTTTAATATTGAAATAATAAAAGGTGTAACTGATAAAATTCCATCTGTTTAGGTGCTGTTGTGCTTTACCAATCATATATTTAAAACGTAAAGCGCAACAGCACCTAAACAGATGGAAATTTCTCAATTGTACATTTTATTATTTCAATATTAAAAATCATTAATTTTTATCCATGTTCATTTTAACAAGTGAAAATTCAATCATATGTATCCCCCTTTTTTACGGCACACTTGACGTTCTTGTTTGTAATCTTATTTTGTATGTATTGATGTATCTTTCGTCTGTTCTCTCTACAGGTCAAACTATTTGTCCTGTAAAGCTGGTTCTTAGCTCATTGTACAGGTATTGCTCCGTAGATGTGCCCTTTCCATAAGGCCTTTTCTAATTGGTCAAGTGGTTCAGGGATTACGGAGCTCTAAACGACCAGATTGATTGTTTCACATCGTTTTAAACATTGTTATTATGCAACAATGCCAATTAGCAAACGCCAGCTGCAAGACGTAGACTGAAGATTAAGGAATTTATTTCTATTGTTAGCACTGACGGTAGCCAGGTTAGTAAGGGTCAGGCTAAGGTCTCTGTGTTAAACTCTCTGCTCTGACCGTCAACTGCACTGTTTTACAGTTTAGCTGCAATTCTAAAAGTAACACGAATTAACAAACAAAAATGGAACGTTAAATGTTTAGAGCAAGGGTCTAACCTAGATGGAACACGGACACGCTTTGACGGTCAGGATCTAGGTGTAAGATTTCGTCAGTAAGAGGCTGGTAAGCATTAGACCCTTACTACCAGGGCCAGCAATAAATACATTTTGACGAAAAACTGTAAATCTCCTACAAAGACCCATGTAATGCGCCAGTGCTAGTAGGCATACGTTTCCTGCTTTGTTTCATGTTGAAAATTATTTTTCGATTTACTAACATGACTTCATATTCGCAGCAGAGAGCATTATTGCTTATCCTGTATCATAAATCGACGAAATATAATAAAAAATTCTAAAGCATCAAAAGACAAAATGCCAAACCTCACAAGAAAATTGTGTTTTGAATATGAATATGAAAAAAAAACCAGCAGTAAGCAGAAAGAGCTTTTGACACCAGGATACCCACGAAGCTACCAGTTTTTATAACTGTAGGGGGCGATGATGGAAGGGAGCACGGTATCCAGTCTTTGTTTGAACTGCAGAACCGATGTCGCTTCGATGGTGTGTTGAGGCAGTTTTGTTCCAGGTGTTAACCACACGGAAAGGAAGTGTGTTTTGGCAAAGGGACGTATTGCATCTCTTCTTAAAGAGTTTTGCCCCATTGTTCCAAGTGACAGAGCTCGCAGAGAGGGTGAACCATTCCTTGGCTGCAGGATTTTCACCATTGAGGATCTTGTAAGTGAAAATCAGATCACCTCTGATACGACGGTAATTTAGTGTTGGGAGCTTGAGCGCGGCAAGCCGGTCGGGGTAGGACGCGTTTTTGAGTCCCACAACAAGTTCAGTGGCACGTCTCTGGACACGTTCCAGCTTGTCACGGTCCTCTTCAAAACGAACCCACCATGCTTGGCCTGCATACTCCAGAATGCTGCAAACTTTGCTGCGGTACAGCATGAGGAAGGTCTTCCTTGGGAGGGTTGAGAAGGTGGTCCGGATGATGCGAGGGCCCATAAAGTTCCTTAAAGTTTAAAGTTCCTTAACAATATTCTTAGAACAGAGAAAACCTGTTACAATCGATCATACACATGTTCTATCCAAATAGACTAGAACTAAGCTAACCACCGGGTAGTAAGGGTCTAATGCTTACCAGCCTCTTACTGACAAAATTTTACACCTAGACCCTGACAGTCAAAGCTTGTCCGTGTTCCTTCTAGGTTTTGACTTTTAGATCGTTGCTCTAAACATTTAACGTTCAGTTTTTGTTTATTAATTTATATACGTTTGAACAGGAACGAATGCATGTCATACACGGGTGTACTCATCTTGTAACTGTCGCTTTGTATTGCACCATAGATTAAGAAGTTACTAGATTATCGCATCTTCCAAGCCTACGCACGCGGGGCCCTAGCCAGTAGCGTACACAGGAAATTTTTTTTGGGGGTGGGGTGGGGGAGCAATGCATGAAGGGGCGCCCTGTGCAACTAAAAAAACATAAACTTTGAACAACCAGCTAGGGGGTTCTGAGGGAGCGCTGTAAGCTCCCCAAGTAGGGTCCCCGGGAGCTCTGAAATTTAACACACTGTAGAGCATATTTTGGGCCCATGGAGCAACTTTTCAGCAACTTTTTTTGGGGCAAAGCTGGGGTTGGGGGCCTGCCTAGGAGCAACTTTTCAACATTTTCAGCAGTATTTTTTTTCCCAGAATTTTTAGATTGTAAATTTTAGACCTAGGCTACATGACAATTTGAAATACTTATGACATTTATCATCATCATTCATCACCATTAAAAATTTACGGTCGGTTTGTTTATTTGTTTGTCTGTTTGTATGTCTGCTTTCTCCTCCGGAAGTAGGAAGGCTAAAAATGTGAGAAAGGTGTCGGAAGACAGGAAATTAATCCGGATGTCGTTTAGGCGTATTTTCGTAGTTCTAGGTAAAAGTTTTGCCCGCGAAAAAAATCCCTTTGGACCATTGTTGAAACGAATTTTTCGAAGTTGATTGTTAGGTTCGGAGTGGGCGTCTGATACCACGGGTCGTGTTCCGTTTGCCATCAATCCCACTGTTCAGGTTCCTGCCGTCTTGAGCGGGCTCTCACATTATTCAGCTGGTGTCATATCTCGGCTCAGGACAGGGCACACCCGCCTCAATGCACAAGCTTATAAGCTGCGCCAGTCCCACTCCCCATTGTGCTCTTGTGGCGAACAGGAGACTGTTCTTCATCTCCTTTTACAGTGTCCGCTTGGTTATGTGCATCGTAAGGCGACATTTAGTAGGCACTGTGTGTTTGCCAGTCTTAGTGATGTGCTTTGTGTGCACCCTGTCTCGGCTGCCACTCTACGGCGTCACCGGGATGTTGTAGTCTTTTGCAGGCAACGGGGAGCACGCATCTAGTTGCCCTGTAGGCTTGTTCACGTTCGTTTGTTTTGTTAGTGTCTGTGTTTTGTCAGTGTCTGTGTTTCCATCTCCATCCCTACTTCCTGTTGACATGGTATCACTGTCCTGTTGTTTATCTGCTGTTATAGTTTTGTAGTTTTAAGTAGGTTTAAGTAGTACTATACGAGAGCGCATGGCTTTGGGCCAAGGCATTCTATATAAATAAATAAATAAGTCCTATTTTCCTGCTGAGAGGATGGTCCACAATTGTTGCGCCACGTAGGCGCCGCGTGGCCCAGCAGTGTTGTCAGCGGGAGAAATGCTGACATTCCGAATAGTGTCATTCAAGAATGAGGTACGTGTAGCTCACTGATGGGCCGACTGTTGGGAGTTGCATATTGGATATTTCAAATTCAAATTACCTATTTGGCCGTAAATTTAAATGAAATTACGTAAAGATACGAAAAGATTACCTGCTAAATTAGGCCTAGTTGACAAACTATATTAATAAAAGGGCGTCAGAAATATTTCTACGTTTGTATTTGTAAAACATCGACGTTCGATCAGTATGCCATTAGCTCCAATCAACAGTCTGGCGTAATTGTAGTAAACACGCATAACTAAACGCATAAGTAAACACGGGTATGATTTCGAGCTGCGTGTAGGCCTGACTTTCTTTAAAACCACACGAAACGGTTGGTTAACTTTGTCAACAAACGTTTGTTATGATCTTTGTTTAATGACGCATTATTATCTTTGGTGTATTTCGCCATTGGAGATGGGACGAAATATATTAATGCAAAAAAACGTTAAAGCACACAAAGCAAGACGTAAAGTAAACATTCCTAAAATAAATGAAATAAGAAAACCTATGATGGAAGGTATAAGAATTTATAGGGGTTTGGTGGCACTAACACAAATTATAGGCGAAATTATAGCCGTGTCAGTGTGGCTCAGCAGTAGAACCTTGGCCTTTAAGTTTCAAAGTTCGTGGGTTCAATTCCCCACTCAGGCAGTCTGACATATAAGTCCAAAAAGCAACGCAAATAGGTTTGCATCTGTATTTAATTATAGGCGACGTGCGGTTCCTGATGTTTAGCTCTGGCGTTGCTTCTACTGTGCAACTTACGCAGCACAATTTATTTGAATAAAAAAATCTGTTCACAACAGGGTTTCGGTTGCAAAATTAGTAGCAAGACTTACTAAATAACATAAGGATAAATGAAAGAGTAGGCACAAGTTATTGTTTGTTTATGAACTGAACCATTACGAAAAATGCGCACTACAATGATTATGATCGTTTTTTGATGTAGACTTGTCCGTCAGCAGCAGGAAATGTCCTCGAGCGAAGCGAGATGACGCCGAATGAGCGAGCGTTAGCGAGCGACTCGGCTAGTTATCATATAAAAAAATCACCAAAAACAAGTTTGGCCAGATATGAGGGTGCCAGACTTTCTTGTGCCCCCCCCCCCCACGCCTCCGGCTTGGCGGAGGTAGCGACTACTAACATCCTTGCTAATGAAGACAAAGCGTTCTGAAAGGTATTAGTAGCTGTAACTATCGGCAGGGTCTGCATGCAAACAACTTTTTTTACACGGACTACCGGATCCGAGGCGTCCTTCTGATCTCAGGCGTCATTCAGATAACGTTTTTCGCCGGCCAGGTTTCAGATGCCCGGGTAAGTTTTTGCGTGCAGGTTTCTGATGTCATGTAATTAGCCGCAGCAAGTGCGATAGCGCGAGCTAGGCACGTAATTTGGAAAAATACGAAAAATTGAAAATCATCATTCCCTTGGGATCCGGTAGTCCGTTTAAAAAAAGTTATGTGTCCCGCATAGGTTTAGAAGATGATATTGCAAGTTAACTTTTCAATCTATCAGTACCTTCCTAAACCACCGAACAGAGCACACAGAACGTACCACAGTCAGAGACAATTTGGCTCCAAACTTGACGTTGCGCGGGCGCAGTGATGTTACGTCAGCCATTCAGTACCTTCCTAAACTACAATACAGCTCAACAAGCTCAGCAGAATATTCGATACGTCATACCTTCACCGCGACCAGACCAGGCTAATGGATTTGACCATGATGGGCTAATAGATGTGACCCGGCGAGAGCAATGCCAAATTGCGAACCATCTCAGGGAGGGGTTTGCTGGGGTGGAGGTTTGAGCATACGTGAGGTAACAGTTTTGCCGGAAACAGATTCATCGCTGACGATGCTGACGTCAATCAAGCCGCATCAACACGGGTATTAGCAGGGAATGGGCATTGTATTGTATTGTATTTTATTGAGCCTGGAACGAAGCCATGCACCCACATCAAAATTACAACGAACACATACACTTCAAATCACACTGGAACCGATGGGCAAGGAGAAACAGAAAAGTGGGGGGGTTGGGGGAACAGAAAAGGCTGAAGAGCCTATAGTCTCACACCCGTCTCTCGGACGAAACATAAAACCCCTAGCAACGCATCACTAGAAGCACTGGACAAAAGACCCCGTATCGAGGGCCGCGAACGGTCGCTAGGAACGGTCGTTTCCGCTGGCGCGTAAACTGCTTGCACTGAAGAAGGTAATGTTCGCATACGAAGTCAGTCCGGCAGACGTCACAGATCGGGGACTCTGCCCACCCCAGACGGAACTGGTGAGCACGTAGTTGAGTATGGCCGGTGCGGAGCCGCGACAAAACCTGGGCATCAGCCCTTACAAAGGCATCCAGGGCTGAGGACCTGAGACACGTCAGTTGAACCTGGAATAGACCACACCCTGTCACGGCATCACGTCACTCCTCCTCCCAGAGATCGAAGAACTGGGACGCTACCACGAGACGACGCGATTTCGGTGACCAAAGTGGACGCAAGAGATCAGACCCTAAAAGAAGCTCCTGGCGTGCAAGACCGTCAACCTGTTCGTTCCCAGGGGAACCAGCATGACCCTTGACCCACTTGAGAGCCAGAACACCCCTGCTCTGCATCACCCACAACTTCTTACAGAAGAATAGGCCAAAGGACCCGACAGCTCAAGAGTAGTCATGGCTTTCCTCAGTAGTCATAGCTGCCTACGATTCAGTGTATATAACCACAGCCGTGAGCTGCAAATCCAATGCTTCATCCGCAGCAGCAGAAATCGCACACAGTTCGCACACTGTGCTGGAGGTGACGACCGCCAATCAGAATGCCTTCATAACCTTTAGGGAGGGGATGGTAATGTCCGCCCTCTCTAGTGAGCGACACAAATGATGCGTCACAAAAGACCTCACAAATATCCAAACCGCAGCTGCTGGCAGGCCCTAGCTCCTTGGTCAAGGACGGGTGCCAGGCTGGGGCACCAGGCCCATGGGCAAAATAGCTGCACCACAGCAATGGTCGAAAGAGTAATAGATGGCACACCCAACAGAAGGGTGGCACCGAATCCTGGAGCACCCAGCACTAATAGCGCCACTGGTCCAAGACTACAGTAGTCTACAGTAGTCTTGGAGGATCCTGGCAACCGGAGCCCGCCGACCCCTTCCGATGTTGTGGACACAAAGAGACACCAGAAGCTCACGAGCCCGCACATGCAGAGGAGGCTCGCAGCTCTCTACCGAGAGCTTGCACCGATGTACTAACCAGACATCCCGTAATTTCGCGCAGACAGACATTCACCTCAATCAGCAGAGAGCGAAGGTGACACTGGAATGAGGCCAGAAAGGGCAGGTAGTAGTCAATCACTGACCTAACAAAGGACCTATAGGTAGATACCAAAGCCCCTCTCGTAACCCCCCTCAGTCGACTCAGTTGCTTGAGGACAGACATTCGAGCACGGAGGTGCCCCCTTAGCCAGTTCGTGTGAAGTGTCCATTCCAAACGATCTAACTTAACACCCAGATACTTCACCTCTGACGACTGCTGAACAACAGCACCGTCCACCACAAGACATGCATGGTCCGACATCTCTTGGCCGACCGAAAGAAAACCACCAGCTCAGTCTTGGCCAGATCCAACAGCAGGCCCCTTTCAGACAGACGACCAGAAACCATGTTGATTGCATCCTGAGCACACTGACAACAGGCAGCAACGTCGTCCCCTGCAAACCACGAGGCTATGTCGCCAGCATAGTACACAATATTAGATGACAGAATGATGCCCATTTCCAGAATGACATCGTTGCTAGCAACAGCGAACAGAGTGGGACTCAAACAGCTCCCCTGAGGCAGACCCCTATTTGAGGTAGCCTCCTGGGGGCCAGTGTCCATCAACCCTGGTCGCAAACCGTCTGTTGCCAAGCAGAGCAGAGATTACACTGACCAATTTCGGGCCAACTCCCATCTTCCTGAGACTGTAGCGAACCCAGTCAACACTGACTGTGTCATACGCAGCCCTTATATCTAAGAACAGAGCTACAACAACCTGTTCAAGCGACCAGGCCTCATAAATACCAGAAAGAAGATAGATCACTGCATCTTGGGCAGTCCCATCAGCCCTGTAGCCAAATTGAACCCGGGCCAAACACTCATGGTACTCCAGGTGCCAGACTAAGCGACGTACTCATTCTGTAAAAAACTTTCCTCAAGCAGGACAACAGAGAATTGGGTCGGTAGCTCACCAGACTGGCCCTCGGAGAGCCTGCCTTATGCACCAGCACTATCACCGTGAACATCCACGACTCTGGAACAGGGGAGCCTGAAGCCGAGCAACACAGCTCCGCTCTGCTGCTACCGGGAGAGCTTTAAGGAACGTGTACCTGAGGCCATCTAGGCCAGGGGCACTGCCATCTTTGCACTTCACCAAAGCCGCTTAGAACTCACTAACATCCCACGGTACATCAGTAGGGGACTCACCCAGACAGCAGACCGGGAACACAACCAATCCTGAGGTAGGGTTGCCACTGGGAAGAGCGTACACACTCGCAAAACGAGTGTTGAACGCATTAGCCATATCATCACCTCTCAACACAGTCTTCTTGGAGGCATCCTGATCGTACACCCACCTTAATGTGTCCTAGGGACTTGGTTATAAATAGTGCGCCATGCCATAGTAAGCGACGGAACCTTCTGGACCAAAGAGCACACTCTTACAGAGAACGAGTCGCGTTCAGAGCGAATCAAGCATGCCGACTCTTTGGAGATGACCCGATACGAATACCACAAGGTATCACAAGGGTGGCGCTTCCACCGACGTACGCGCGACAACGATCTCGCACAGCAACAGTGCACTTTACAGTCCACCATTGCGGTCGAGTGCAACGCAGAGAAGGCGCGGGTCGCCTGGAAGTATCAGGTTTATAATTATCAGAAATCCAGTCAGTAAAAGTACCATTCAAAACACTTGGCCTCCTGTGGAACTCTTGATGCAAGGCGACCCTTTTCACTCTGTGATCCCACAGGCGACGTCCAGCAGCCAAAATGATCTTCGGAAACTGCAAAATGTAACTGTCCCAACACACCTGGGGAGCACAAGAACAGGTCAAGGACTGATTCTTGCACAGAACCACTTTGCCACTTAATAAAGGTTGGGGAACCATCATGAACCACTTCTAGGCCACACATATCAATAGCAGTTGCAAGCCTCCGCCCATTGTAGTCTGTGCGGGTCTATCCCCAATTAAGGTGATGGGCGTTAAAGTCACCTGCGAGTATGAGCGGTGGAGGAAACTGGGCCAACCAGGACGTCCACACATCAACGGTGACAGACACCGTGACATGCATAAATGCTAGGGTCACCCACTGCCACAATATCCAAACACGCACAGCACATACATTTAGCCTAGGAACGTTGCCGGGAACAGGCCTCAAGAACGGTCCAGACCACTTGATGAAAACCCCCACCCTGCCATTAACAGTGACATAGTCGACTTACTGCAAACCCTCACTACACGTCGTAGCAACATTAGCTTCTTGAATGCCAACAATATCCGCGTACTGTAGCAATTTTTCAACTTTACCAATTTTATTACTAACACCACGGGCATTCCACGAGATTATAGAAAAAGTAAGTGATTGTGGGTAAAAAATTTGAAATTTGAGATTTGAAATCGAAGACAAGACAACACTTCAACTGCTCTTGACCAGGCTCAACCATTCCCCCCCCCTCACTTTCACCCGACCCTACATTCAGCCCACCACTCGACATTACTTCAACACTGAAACCAATGCTTAAATCATCAAAATCCTCAACCTCACAAGTATCACCGTCGACGGACGGATGCACACTGTCACTCCCATCTTATACTGACTTGACAACACAATCACCAACAGTGGTGCGTTTGGTTCGCTCTGGTTGGGCATTTAAGAAGGTACCGTATGATTCCAGTTTTTGCACAAGGCCGTGTGGGAGAGAAGCAGCAGGTTTCAGCTCTTGGCTCCAAGCCAGTTGACTGAACATTGCCACATATATATTTTACCAAAGCTTGGCACGCGAGAGAAGTGTCATAGAGTCGGGAGGCAAGACACACAATTTAATAATACTAATATTACATTTGATCCACACATACAGGGACGGAAGGGAGGTGCAAAGATTCGTCGCCAAACCGCTAACTGCAGACCCAAGGATAGAGGACGAAGGGGCGGTTGTATTCCAGTCGGCCTTGGCGTGAGAAACGAATGCGTTCCTCGTTTTTAGTTTGTTTAAATGCAAGTTCTTGCGAATTGACACATGCTTGGACTATTCACAAAACAAGGGATATTTTTCAGATATTTATTGGGGAATAACCTACACAGCGAAATTTTTAACTTATTCCGCAAAAATAAAAAGGGACACTAGTTCGACAACTGTCCGCGTGGGGTCTTCAGTACGAACGGTGGAACACTAGGTAGAACTGTATTGGAGACTCCTACATGCCGTTCCTGGGTTGAACCTGGAGGCAGGCACCTTTAAAAGGCCATCAAAATCACTATTTTTGATTATGTCATGTGGAATAGCTTTTGCAACATTTTGAGTGTCTGTTGTAAAACTGTCTTACACGAGATAAAAAATGGGACAAATGAATGTGTTTGCAACGTTAACCGTACATACGTTTGATCGAGGCGAGGGGTAATGGTCTAACTGGAAAATCGCATTGGAAGAACGTATACAGTATAGCGGTCTCATATCAAAAATCAAAACTGGTAAAAGGGGCTGTCAAGTTCCGAATGGTTCGTCCCTTCAAAGGAGGGATATCAACACACCAAAACATTCACCAAGTTAATCGTACCGCCTAATAGTTTGAAGGTTAAATGAAAACTAGAACATTGCAACTTTCGGTAGCAATGCTCAAGTTTTCATTTAACGTCAAAGTATTATTCGGTGCGATTAAGTTGGCAAATGTTTTGGTGTGTTGATATCACTCCTTTGAAGGGACGAACCATTAGGAACTTGGCGGCAGTGGCGTAACGTGCTGGGTGCGAAGGGTGCAGCTGCAGGGGAGGGGGGGGGATGCTGAAGGACAGTAGAGGGGGCCCACACACACAAAAAAAGAACATTTTGCCGGCCCCCAGCCAGGCCGGCTAAAAATGGTTTCTTTTGCTGTAAAAGTGCATTACCTGTAAATTTATAGCATTGTTGTCCCAATGATGCTGCTTGCTGCTTGAGACTTGAATAGTTGCCTCAGTTACCCTACCGCGCATGCGCGGTCCTCCCTATAAAGGATGCGTGCTTAGGAAGCTCGTCATCTCTTTGTCTCTCAATTGTGTCAAAAGGTGACTCGAGAGGGGAGGCAGGGTGGGCCTAAGGTAATGCACTTTTACAGCAAAAGAAACCATTTTTTGCCGGCCTGGCTGGGGGCCGGCAAAATGTTCTTTCTTTGTGCTGTGAAAAGTGCAGTACCTGTCAATTTATAGCATTGACAGGCCGACCTCGTCAAATTAGGCGGCGGGCACCTTTTGACTGAGTCCCTGGGGTTCTGAGGCTGCTGTCACCTGGGTTGATTTCCCCAACTATCATCATTCATAATTTTTTTTTTTTTTGAGGTAATTGATGACAAGGTATGGTAAAAGAAAATCACAATGTTGTGTTTACCTTAGTAGGAGGTGACATCATCCGGACTTGTAGGTGAAGTTCTGCTTGGGTTAGAGCAGGAGAGGACACACGTAGAGTCTTCCTTGGTGAATCTTAGTGGTGGTAAGGCAAGTCACAGGGTGCGGCGAAGAGAGTTCATAGGGGTGTAGTGTGGCAAAAAGGCAAAAAACTAGGATCAGAAAGATGATAGGGGGGGGGGGGGGTAGTCCCTGGGCCAGGCAATTTGATTAAAAAAAGGTTGATATGTAAGGGTTAGCTGTAACAATTCTAGGGATTTTTTTTTGACTGGTTATGAGGAATCGGCTTAATGTGAGGAGGGATTGCGGAGGCCGAAATAAAATCCCTTTGCTTTCAGTCGGCATGGGAACATGGGATTTCGAGAGTGTGGGTTGAGGAGAGTGGTGAGAGATCAGGGTGGAGTGGGGTAAACGTGGTGTCGTTATCATACTGCATAGGGAGAATGATTTGAGGTTGTGGTCTCGGGCTGTGGATACGATACTTTTCCATGCCCCAGAGATTTCGTTGTCTTGGTTGAATTGGGATGGGGTTGATGGGGTTGCTAGAAAAGTTTCGTCTTCAAGCGAGAGTTCCACCCGTGTAAGGGGCCTGGAAGGAAGTGCAGGGAGGTTGACACGGGGGTCGGATGGTTGTACAAGTACAGGATGACGAAAGGGTCCGGGGGGCTTGTAGGCCGGCTTCCAAGTTCTGTCGGATGAAAGTCGTGATAAGTTCCAGGGTGAGAAAGCTTGTGGGTCGGAAAGGCCTTGATGTGGTGGGGGAGGAGAGGGTTGAGTAGGAGAAGGCACAATAGGTTCATCCTTGTTAGGTGAACGTACTGTAGCAGGAATGGCTATTGTGGCCTGTTCAGAGGAGAATGGAACAACGACTTCTTGCGGAGAGGAAGGGTTGTCGGAGAAATGAGAAGGAAGTGGGTCTGCGTGCTCTTCCGTGGTCACTGTGGGGTGTTTTTCCTGGAGATCCTGGAGGGATGGTGAGTCCGCTGAAATAGGGGATGTAACCCATGATTGCTGCGACATTGGTGTTGCTGACGCAGAGGAAGGTGAGTAAGTCGGTGTGACAGGTTGATTAACAGCGGTAGATGAAGGTCGAGGCTTCTTAGGGGAGGGGGACTTGAAAGGAGATTTGGAATATCCTCGCCGAGTTTTTTGCTTCTTCCGTAAAGAGGAGAGGTGGTTTAGCGCCGAGATTATTTTCCAGTCTGTAAAGGGAATCGAAATGCAGATCGGGCACGGATTGTCAAAATAATTGCAAAGCCTGTGTGCTAAACACACTGAAGTGTGGGGGTCCTTCCTATTGGGGTTTCTTAGGCCTGGACAGTTACAGGATCCTGGATCTTGAATTAGGGGCAGTCTGCCGGCATAAGGGTCCTTTAGGGTTGGGTGAACTGGTTTTAGCACTTTCACCATGTTGGAAGAAGTATAATCGAAGAAATCCTGAAATCCCGGGGCGCTAAACAGCGACTGGAAGCAACACAAAGAGACGCGGGAAACGGGAACAGGAAGGAGCCTCGTTTTGGAAATCGGGGAGGTGTGACGTCACGGGAGAGTGAGGGTGTTGTGCGACACTCGCAGGTTCAGCGGCAAGCGATACGGCAAACGAACAAGAGAGGTGTCGGTATGGCGGTCTCACGGTAGATGGCGTGAGGTCGCGGGGTGGCTGAATTGTGTCGCATCGTGCGACAGTGGGCGGGAGAAGAGATGCAAAGGTGTGGACGGATCGCCGGTTGTGCTGCCCGAGAGCAGGAACGCTGACCGGCCGGAGGAGGCATCAGACGGTGGCGAGATACTGGAGAGTGCGTGAGCAGGTTGAGTTTGGGAGATCGGTGTCGTGCGACGTACGACAATGGCCGCCATGGCATGTGGTGGAAGTGGTCCCTTTTTTGTGTAGGTTATTAATTTAGGTGAGGAATGCGGAAGGTGTCGGCATCTTGTAAGAAAGGTGATGGGGGTCGGAAGCAGAAGAGGCATCCGTAGCTTGGCGATGTGTTCGTTCGAGCAGCCCCGGCCTCGTAGCAGTCGTCACGGACGTGGGCTTCTGCTTGGCATATTGGGGAAGTAACTTGGTGTGTCTGACATCTTCTAAGAGGTCCGAAGGACGGGAGGCGGCGCGGTGTGTTGGCCGACATGCGGTGGAGAGACGTCGGCGGTGATGACGACGTGGACGTCCCGTACAGAGCCGGGCGTACAACGGTCGTTGCGGGCGGGGGTTTTCTGCTTGGTAACATCAGCGGATTTGGGATGCTTATAGCGGGAGTAGTCCGGCACACCGTATGTTGTCGTTCGGGAGTGAAAATGCCTTATGGGCAGTGGAAGCTTTTTAGGGATGTCATGACACAGCAGTAGGGTCGGCTGACCCTGACGGGGGCTTGCGCTTCATAGCCGGCAAAGACGGAGTTGTGCAGCACGGAGTAGTGCGACACGGAGTTGTGCGACGGAGTCTTCGACTGTTTTGAGATGAAATGGTGGTATGGTCGGGTCGTCGTTGTTGTCCGGGCAGAGGAAATGCTATGCGGGCGGTAGAGGCGTCCGAGAGTGTCGTGACACTGTGGTGGGGTTGTGCGACAGTGCCGAACGATTGAGCTTCTTAGCTGGTGGGATGACGTTAGGCGACATGCGTTTATGGTTTGACGGCTCGTAGTAGAGGCAGCCCGGTCTTGAGTGTTAATCTGCCGTACCGATGAGGTGTACGACGGGGGAGACATCGGTGTCTTGTTGGCAAAGTGGCGGAGCCCCGAGCGTGGTTGCCGGTCGGCTCGAAAGGGCTGCTTCTTTCCCGGAGGGAGTGTCGCATCGTGCGACACTCGAGGGTGCTGTGGTTTCTTCGTAGGAGGGTGGCCGTTTTGGTGTCTGTTTGATTTAGATGATCGGAAGGCCAGCTTGTCTCGTCTGACGGGTTTGTGTTGGAGATGTCCAAGTGATGGGCTGGTGTTGGAAACAACCCCCTAATAGGCGTTTCGGACTCGTGAAGCGGCTGGTTATGTAGATGGTGTGCGTTGTCCGTATTGTAGCGGGGAGTCGCCGGTGTCGCCGTTGCCGACATGCACGTCCCGTACTAAGCCGGGCGTGCAGCGGTCGACATGGGTGGAAGAGACGGCCGAGGGGAGAGCGCAGCCGTCCGTGGTGAGAGCAGTGTCGCATGATGCGACATCCTTCGTTGGAGATGAGCGGCGAGAAACCAAAATCCAGGTGGGAGGTGAGGTGACGGGGTGGAACCTCTGGAGGGAAAGGGCGATTCAGATGAGGGTGATCGGCAAGTTCGTCGTTTAGGACAGAGAGGACGGCAGGCATAGACGCTGTCGTCGTCCACGGCGCCGTTGTTGTCAGCGGCATGACTGTCTTGGCCTTGGCCGGGCGTTGCTTCATCGTCATCGGCATGACTGCTTTAGACTTGGCCGGACGCTGCGTCGTCGTCAGCGGCATGATCGTCTCGGACTTGGCCGGGCGTTGCGTCGGCGTCGGCGGCATGATTGTGTTGGACTTGGCCGGGCGCTGCGTGACCATCGCGGGCGTACAGGAGGGGGCACGGCATCGAGGACGGAGCAATGGTCGAACGGGCGTTCCCCATCGTCGTTGAAGGGATACTCGAATGCGTCTGCTTCTGGTGGTGGATGAGGCTTGTCGGTGGGCGACGGTGTTCAAGGCCGAAGGTTGAGGCAACACACTCGTGCCGTTGCCCGTCGTGTCGGTGAAGTACATGACGGGGGAGACAACGAGCTGCGCCGGAGACGATAGAGGGTGGTGTCATCGGTTAATGCGGTGTTCTCAGTGGGGCGACATAGGTGAGGGATCAAGTGGTTGGCAGTCGAAGTTCCACTTGTGGTGAGGCTTGTCCGGACCTGTGCATGGGTTGTCAGGAAAGGGGCCTTGGGACGGCGGGCGCATGATAATCTTAGAGGTGACCGAGAATAGCATGGTCGATGCGGCGTCGAAGCAGTCAGCACGGGAGAAAATGGGAACTACGGGAAAGCAGCAGAAGAGATGAGCTGTCGACGACAGCTTGAGACAAAGAGATGACGAGCTTCCCAAGCACGCATCCTTTATAGGAAGAACCGCGCATGCGCGGTAGGGTAACTGAGGCAGCTATTCAAGTCTCAAGCAGCAAGCAGCATCATTGGGACAACAATGCTATAAATTGACAGGTACTGCATTTTTCACAGCACAAAGAAACCTAAATAAAGCAAAAACGGGATCGAGAGAGAGACAAACAGATACGAGAGAGAGCGAAAAGGGAAGAGAGAGAGTAAAATAATCGAGATAGATAATAGAGCTAGGTAGAAACACCCGTCGTAGCATCCGGGGACTGCAGTAGACAGGGAAGTAAATGAAGATAAAGTAAACTGCACTTTACTATATCTCCGAGATAAATTATTAATTTTACAGCTTTATTGTTCGTTTACATATAAGTTATTATTGCTTATATCCACGGGTTGCATAAAGGGACAGGCTGAAAAGGAATTGGGTGAAGGGTGGGGGTTAAGGAGGAAGTGACAGGGCGGGGGAGGCAGGTAACTTGAAACCATTTACCAAGCATATGTGGTCCTTAGACGGGTTACCATATACAGGGTGTTCCAAAAGTCCCAGATAGGCTGAATAACTTTTGAACGGATGAGAATAATTGAAACTTGCACCTTTGGGGATGTCGGTTGCGTTGAGGGTTCTATCTTTTGGCATAAGAGACATCGCAGTGCCCCCCCCCCTCATGGGGGCTCCAGAGGGCGCAACTCAGTAATTTCAAATGTGAAGGGGAGTCGAGTAGCCCCTCATATTAAAGACCTTAACGAGCTGAGAAAAATGGCGCAAAGAAAACGTAGCTACGTTGCTCCAGTCAAAAATGGCGCCCCATCAAAGTTCGAAATAGCACTTCGCATTGGAAGCATTTACGCCACTAGAAAACGATTCAGAGATGTTCACAACTTGATGGAATGTTCCAGATGGATAAACTGAAACACACGTAAAAGAAAAGTAGCAACGTTGAGGTCCCGCATTTGGGGGGGGGGGGGGGGCCCCAAATAAAATCTAACAGTGGCTACACCAAAGAATTGAAAATGGAAAAGGGGAGTTCGAGTGTCACGTCTTAACGAGATAAGAAAAATGGTGCAAAGAAAACGTCTTTACCTTGCTCCAATAAGAAATGCCGCCCTTTAAAGTACGAATGTGTCACAAATTCTGCAAGTCGGTACCAGGGGGATAAACCGAAAGGTACATGTACAATAAAACTTGGTTGAAGCCCCCTTACTTTGGGACACGAGGTATGATAAAATGTACGAGCAAATGGATGTACGAAAGTATAAGGGTCCACGAAAATACCAAGCTTTATTGTATTGTGCTGACTTGGCAGTGATTTGTCACTTAAGTAAATCAATGGCCTACTTTTGAAAACTACCTTCAAGTTTCATCATGTTGCTTCCCTGAAGTACACATTTTTCTCTTGAGATGCATTTCATCGACGTGCCCACAAATTCACTTATCACTTTATCCATCTGTTTCAAACTTTGCATTGTCATCATTTTGGAAGAAAGCAACGTAGCGACGTTTTCTTTTCGCCGTTTTTATTTGCTTGTTAAGATCTTTACTAAGAGGTGCAGCTCGATTCCCCCTCCCATTTGAAACTTTTGAGTTTAGCCCCAACCAAGAGTTTATTTGCCCTGCCCCCTTCCGTCCCCCCCCCCCCCCCCCCCAAAAAAAAAAATGCGGGACCTTAATGTTGCCACATTTATTTTACGTGTGTCTTTCAGTTTGTCCATCTGGAACATTCCGTCACGTTCTGAACATCTCTGAATCGTTGATGGGGCGCCATTTTTGATTGGAGCAACGTAGCGACGTTTTCTTTGCGCCATTTTTCTCAGCTCGTTAAGGTCTTTAATATGACGTGCTACTCGACCCCCCCCTTCCCTTTTGAAATTACTGAGTGGCACCCCCTGGGGCCCCCATGGAGGGGGATACTGAGATGTCTCTTATGCCGAAAGATAGAACCCTCAACGCAACCGATGTCCCCGAAGGTGCAAGTTTCAATTATTCTCATACGTTCAAAAGTTATTCAGCCTATCTGGAACTTTTGGAACACCCTGTATATATATATTCTTATGTGTGGTGCCAACATGGGGTGGTGAGGGGAGGAGAGGTGCTCCGCTACAATTTCTTGGACCAGGGCGCCACACTGACTAAGTTACACTACTGCTTGGCGGCCCCTTTTAATACCAGTTTTGGTTTTTGATATGATATCACTCCTTTTTTTTTAATTGTGTATTAGACTCAGCTCCAACTACCGTGCAGATGTATAATAAAGTGCCACGTCAACAAGAAATTGGTTTTCAGGATTTTGCTACTACCTTTTGCCTAGAGGCCGAACTATTCTCAACTTAGTCACCTCTTCATAGGTTTTTGGTTTGGTTTTAATTTTGTGTAATTTGTTTTATTTAGTTAGTTTTGGTGTGTAGATTTCACTCCTTACCTACTCTCAACTTAATGGCCTCTTCACCAGTTTTGGGCTTTGTGTATTTTGCTGTTTTTACAGTTGGTTTATTTTTCGTGAATAGGACGTGAGTATAATTTCTTTGGCAACGTTCTTTAGATTTATCGTGCTACACTAGTGTGTGTATAGGCAAGTATACGTCGGTATACACCTTGTCATTGTCCGACTTTTGGCCGTCCAATGAGAGACGATGACGACAATACTAACAATGGTATAATAATATTTTTGTACTTACGCGCCCTCCCACGCCATCCCCGTTACGTCCCCAGGCTCCAAACCATAAAAGGTACGCAGTTCGTATTGTACTGCACCCCATTCGTCCAATTTCATAGCTGGAAGCCTTCCCGTTTGTTACTTGTAAAGCTAAAAGGCCTAGTGCTCCCTGGTTAACTGATTCTATTAAATCATTCATGAAAAAAAAAATGACAGACCTAAAACCTTGTTCAACAAAACTCAAAAACCACTCCACTGGGAAAATTATAAAGATCTGAGGAATAAAATTAAAAAACTTGTACGTAATGCCAAGGTGCACCACTTTGATGATCGCGTGAATAATGAGAAACATTCTAATATGTTTTGGCGCCATCTCAAGCAACTTGGTGTACATGATACGCACCAGTCTGGTATTGATATTGATTATTCTCCTGATGAAATAAATCAGCATTTCATTAACAACCAAAAATCTACTAATTTCGACGAAACAGCTGTCAAAAATAACGTTTCGCAGTTTTATGCCTTTAATTCGGATACCAAGTTTTCCCTCTCAACCTCTTCTGAGCAAGAAATTAGTAACATCATCCAAAATATTTATACAAATGCTAATGCGCAGACAAGATTAATTCTAAGATGGTCAAACTTTGCCTCCCTTTTGCAATCCCGGCCATTACTCACATTATCAACTTCTCCATTACCTCTTGTAAATTCCCTGATTTATGGAAACTGACTGTGATTAATCCAATCTGGAAAGCAAAGGGCTCTAAAAATATTAATAACCTACGTCCTATTAGCATTTTACCTTGTCTGTCCAAAGTTTTAGAACGTGTTGTGGCAAATCAGTTAAAAGATTATCTTCAAGAACACGGTATTCTTAACCTTAATCAGTCTGGTTTCCGAGATAAGCACAGTACTACTACAGCTCTTTTAAAGATTACTAACGATATTTTCAAAGCTATGGATGAATCCAAATTTACTTCCCTTGTGTTGCTGGATTTTGCTGAAGCATTTGATACGGTTTATCATAAAATAATAATAATAATAATAATAAAATGTTAGGTGCTGGATCACACAGGTCTGAAAAGGACCCAACAGAGTCGCTAAAATTCAGCCTAAAAAAGGGGGAGGGACATGGGGCAGCATTTAAGATGCACGAAAAAAAAAGAACAGGGCACCACAGGGTCACACAGCCAGAGGCCCAAATCAACTTTTTTGAAAAGTAATAAATATAAAAGTGGGGACAATAAGAAATAAATAAATAAGAAATAATAATATAAGGTATATACGGAGCCAGAGGCTCTATGTCAACTACTACAAACGAGTAAAAATAATGCCAAACAGAGGTAAAAAAATTACAATACTAAAAAAAATAAAATCGTAGGTTACGTTTGAAAGTATGCAGTAATGTAACAAAAACTATCGTTGATAAGTGACCAAAAGGTTTCTTAGGGGAAAACGTGTAATAAGAATCAAAAGAGCGGTAAGTGGTCTAAAGTGGTCATCCTCTTTTACTTTCCAAGTTGCGTGCAATTGGTGTCGACCAGCTTAGCTTAAGCTGGTTTAAGTGCTATCTTTCTGGTAGAAAACAATGTGTTCGTGTTAAAAGTCAAACATCTCCTTTTCTCAGTGTTCAATCTGGTGTTCCACAGGGCTCTATTCTGGGCCCTTCATTGTTTGCTGTTTTCATTAACAACTTGCCTAGCCACATTGTTAATTCTAGCCATCACATGTTCGCTGCTGACGCCCAGTTAGGAAAGATATTCTCCCCACTTGATAATGATAACTCTCGTGCCGAACTTAACCATGATCTTTCTAATGTCCATAAGTGTTCTACGGCTAATGGAATGTCACTTAACGCTAATAAGTGCCAGCACATCATTGTTGGATCACAGCAGCTTTTTCAAAAATATCCTATTTACGATCACAGTCATTATAATACTATACCTGTTAATGATACTACGCTTCAAACTTGCAATTCTACTAAAAACCTCGGTGTCATCTTCGATCAGTGCCTAACTTGGGAGTCGCATATTCATACACAATGTCGTGCTGCCATGCAAAGGATTAGATTTCTTTCTAAGTTTAAACATTTTCTGAGCATTAGGACCAAAGTTAAACTTTCCTCTGCCTTAGTTATTCCATTGTTGGATTACTGTGATACAGTTTATTTTAACGCCACCAAATCCTCCCTCAATCAGACTCAGAGGATCCAAAATGCATGTATACGTTTTATTTTTAATCATAAAAAGTTCGACGGCGTAAGAGACTATCTTAGAACTATCAAGTGGCTCCCAAGTGGCCGCCCCTTCACTCCCCCTTGCTGTCGCACTATTAAATACCAAACGTCGTTTCTGGTTCAGAACATGAAGTTATGGAATGATTTGCCCGAAGTCATTAAATCTTGTTCTAGTGTTGGAACTTTCAAAGCTCAATTAGGCCTATTCCGTTACTTGTTTAATTCATAACTTGGTCACCATCCCTCTTCTCTTTTTCTTCTCTTCTTTTTCTTTTTTTCCCTCTGTCTCCCCCCCCCCCCCTCCCCAAACCCCCACTGTATCCCATCTATTGTCTGCTGACATTGTACATAATTACATGATGGTTTGGGTTAGGTGTAAGAATGGGCCCAGCGCCTAAACCTCGCCCTTTGTGGCACAATCAATTTTTATTCTTGAATTTTGTCGATCTTTGTACTTTCACGTGCTACGATAAAGTTTATATTATTATTTATTATCTCGGGGTCGATGAATAATACCCAATGGGATTTAACATGGGGATGAGCGGACTAGCTAGCTAGCTAGCATCTACCCAAAACCAAAACTGGTATAAGAGCAGCCGCCAAGTTTCCAAAAGGGTCGGCCTTTCAAAGTAGTGATATCACTGAACCAGGGAAAGGCCGCCAAGGTTAATCCTATTAGCCAAGTTAATCGCACCTACTAATAGTTCGAAAGTTAAATGAAAACTAGAAGATTGCTACTAGCGGTAGCAATTTTCAACTTTTCATTTAACGTCCAAAGTATTATTGCGTGCGATTAACTTGGCTGATAGGATTAACCTTGGCCGCCTTTCCCTGGTTGAATGATGTCACTAATTTGAAAGGCCGACCCTTTTTGGAAACTTGACGGCTGCTCTTATACCAGTTTTGGTTTTGAGTGGATATCACAACTTTCATAGGCCTGTGAATACAAAGAATTCCACTGTCTAATAGTCACCTCTACCTGTTTTGTCTGGAGTGTCTATAAAATTTTTAATTCATAATTCATAATTTTTACGTTTACCATTGCCCAATTAGCCATTACACCAGCCAAATGGACATGGTTTGGCTTATTATATGTCCATGTTTCACATGATTAAGTCTATTTAACACGACTTTTGAGCACACTGGCTAACAAACGCTGATTTTCGTTCGTTTCACTCACTCAATCAGCGCATCCCTCTTCACTTGGCCCTCCCGAGGTTAACGATAATCATTCAATCATGACCACATACTACAAACTAACAGAATGGTAAATGTTCACACAGCTCTAATATTCTGGTGGCAGACGAAGATTACTAAAACTAATCAACTCACCAGCTGTTCAAAATTACTCGCCACTTACACTGGACTGCAAGAACAGTAAGTCTACATAAAATAAAATGTCCGCGTCAGGTTATTAAGGACACTTTTTCTTCATAAAGAACACGTTCCCACCTGTACTGACGATGTGCATTTTGTTTCCTAATCTTCTTTCCAGTAAAATTGTCCCTTTTAACGTGGTGGGGCAGATAATTCAGTTTGGATTCGTGTACCGTAAAAAAAAAAAGACAAAACCTTTGTAATAAAAGATAAAGATATTCTGTCTCTTAGTGAACCATTCCCATTCTGAATTTTAATTGAGGCCGCGGCCTGCTGCCATGCGCCCCAAAACGACAATACAAACTAATTACACAAATCACGAAATTACAAACAAATTACATCAATACACCAGCTATTTGCAAAAACCAGCTATTTGCTAGTGAACCAGCTATTTGCAAAAACAATGCATTCTGACAATTATGTACTGAAACGATAAGCGTGTAACACTTAAAGCATGTTATAAGCTACTGTTGGATGACAATACAAACAATGGTTACAACAATAAGTTTGCACTTACGAGCCACTTCAGGGCCACGTGCTTCTAGCTTGGAACCCCCATTTTAGAAAAAGGCACTTCCCCATATGACGCTTTACCTGTCTGCCGAAATTTAGATCTGGCAACTTTTCCTAATAAGCTGCAGAGGTGTCTTTATACCCTATGGGAATTAACATGGGAGCCTGGTGATTAGCTAGTTACTAGTAACACTCAACGTTATTGAGGGAATTTTTTCTCCATAAAAACACGTTCTCACATTTTCGTGTTGAGGTTTTCTTTGTTTCTGGACCCAAGACACCTGATTCAAACGATTTGCAAAGATTTCTACAGCATGGGGAATTTACACCAGTATGCTGAAATCACGTATAAGTTGGTTTCGGTTAAGACACAATCCACCCAAAACCAAAACTGGTAAGAGAAGCCGCCAAGTTTACAAAAAGGGTCGGCCTTTCAAAGTAGTGATATCATTCAACCAATGAAAGGCCGCCAAGGTTAATCCTATTAGCCAAGTTATTCTCACCTACTAATAGTTCGAAGGTTAAATGGAAACTGGAAGATTGCTACTAGCGGTAGCAGTCTTCTAGTTTTCATTTAACGTCCAAAGTATTATTCGGTGCGATTAACTTGGCTAATAGGATTAACCTTGGCGGCCTTTCCCTGGTTGAATGATATCACTACTTTGAAAGGCCGACCCTTTTTGTAAACTTGGCGGCTTCTCTTACCAGTTCTGGTTTTGGGTGGATATCACGACTTTCATAGGCCTGTGAATGACCAAAAATCCCACGGTGTAATTGTCACCCCTACCTTTTTTGTGTGGAGGTATTTTATTGTATGAATGTTCTCATTCATAAATTTCACATTTGCTATTGTCATTCCAAATAAATTAATAACAAGCGCAACAGTATGGTAATTGCAAGGACTTAATCAATTCCTATGGAGCGGTAGCAATCTTCAAGTTTTCATTTAACGTCCAAAGTATTATTCCGTGTGATTAACTTGTCTAATAGGATTAACCTTGGTGGTCTTTCCCTGGTTGAATGATATCACTACTTTGAAAGGCCGACCCTTCTTGGAAACTTGGCAGCTGCTCTTATACCAGTTTTGGTTTTAGGTGGATATCACAACTTTCATAGGCCTGTGAATACAAAGAATTCCACTATCTAATAGTGACCACTACCTTTTTTGTCTGGAGTGTCTATAAATTTTGTAATTCATAATTCTTACGTTTGCCATTGCCCAATTAGCCGTTACACCAGCCAAATGGACATGGTTTGGCGTATTGTATTCCCATGTTTCGCATACTTAAGTCTATTTAATCCGATTTTTGAGAGCACTTGGTAACAAACGCTGATTTTCGTTCGCTTCGCTCACTCAATCAGCACATCCCCCTTCACTTGGGTCTCCCGAGGTAAACGTTAATCATTATGAACACATACTTCAAACTCACGGAATGGTAAATGTTCATACAGTTCTAATATTCTGGTGGCAGACGAAGATTACTAAAACTAATCAATTCGTCAGCTGTTTAAAATTACTCGTCACTTACACTAGACTGCAAGAACAGTAAGTCTACATAAAATGAACACATAGAACACGTTTCCACCTGTGCTGACGATGTGCAATTTGTTTCCTAATCTTCTTTCCAGCAAAATTGTCTCTTTTATCGTGGTGGGGCAGATAATTCAGTTTGGATTCGTGTACCGTAAAAAAAAAAGACCAAACCTTTGCAATAAAAGATAAAGATATTCTGTCTCTTAGTGAACCACCTATTTGCAGAAACAGTGCATTCTGACAATATAAGTACTGAAACGATAAGCGCGCAACACTTAAGCATGTTATAATCTACTGTTGAATGACAATACAAACAATGGTTACAACAATAATTTTGCACTTACGAGCCACTTCAGGGCCACGTGCTTCTAGCTGCAACCCCCATTTTACAAAAAAGCACTTCCCCATATGACGCTTTACCTGTCTGCCAAAATTTAGATCTGGCAACTTTCCCTAATGAGCTGTAGACGTGTCGTTATACCCTATGAGAATTAACATGGGAGCCTGCGGACTAGTTACTAGTCACCAGTAACACAAATCAACGTTATTGCGGACACTTTTTCTCCATGAAGGACACGTTCCCACATTTTCGTGTTGACGTTTTCTTTGTTACTGGACCGAAGACACCTGATTCAAACGATTTGCAAAGATTTCTACCGCATGGGGAATTTACACCAGTATGCTGAAATCACGTATAAGTTGGTTTCAGTTAAAAGACACGGTCTGCTAGTGAGCCGCCAGCTGACAACAATAACAATTACGCTCTGACAATTAAGCTCCAGCAACAATAAAACATCTACTTGGCGGCGACACACTAGCGTGTGTCTAGATCTGCTAGTGAGCCGCTATCTGACAACAATTACACTAACAATTACGCTCTAACAACAATAAAACCTCTACTTGGTGGCGACATACTAGCGTGTGTCTAGAACTAGTAGTAACACATTTGCAACGTCATTAAGGGTGTGTACTGAAAGCAGCTTAACTGGCTCTGATACAGAGAGCAATGTATCAGGTGGGTCATTGCTCTCTATTTCAACACAATTTAAGCTTTTGTACCGTATTACTATTTTTTCCCAAGTACCTGAAATGTGCCCAACTCTGCTTCAGGATATAAGACACTTGACGCTATGGCGTCGCGGTACAATGGTTTACAACCTCGAAAATTAAATGGGTGTGATGTTTGTTGCCTAACTTGGCGCGACACACTACCGTGTGGCTAGATAGGGGAAACTCGTCTAACATGAAATTCGTATAATGGAAAATCGTCTAATGTCCCTGCCTTGTTTGCGCTGCCGTGCTCGCTGCAGATATACATATAACATCAGAAACCGCAGGTATATTATTGTCCAGTGAGATGTTTATCCATTATACGATATTCCGTTTCGATGATTTTCCAGATTTTTTATTTATGCAGATATTAGACAATTGTCCCATTAGACGATTTCCAGTTCCACTTTCGTGCGACGCACCGTTTGATCGAATGTTGCAAACGAATCGCATAGGAATGCAGTACATTAGCCACAGAGGAAGGTAGCAACTTTAAAATACTGATACTGACCTTTTTGTTACAATTAAAATCCTTTTATTTTAGGTGCACGTAAAAATGGTGAAGAATTTATGTCCTTTTATGCAAAATTACTACTCAAAACAGAACGACATGTATAATATATCCATACCTTGATTAAATTGAAAGCTGCTTGGTAATCCCTTTGTTTCAGCTTGAAATAAATCATCCCTATTCGAAACTCTTCAATTTTCAAAAGTGTTTCGAGTTGATCTTGACAACAAGGACGGGACATCAAATCTTCTAAAAACTGCACGAATTCCTCGATTCGTGAACTCTTGTTATACAAAATGCGACATACTTGGGTAATAATTGGCAAGTGGTCTTCAGACCATCCAGTTTTGGACAAATTTTGCCATTTTATAAAGCAAGACTCCATTTTTCAGTTGGCGTCCCTCGAACGCGTTGCTAAGGGCAAGTCTAATCTGCGACTCCCTAACAACCACAACAGGAGATGACGTCATTGAACTCCACGTATGCAAATTAGCTTTAAGTTGAAAGTGAAAGTGAAATTATGAAAACAAGACACACACAACAACGCTTTTGCTTGTTTTTGTTATTGTTTTTTTTTAAACAGATAAAAACTACATATAAAGTAAAACTCTAAATGGGTCGGCTTTTTTGTGTATGATTTACCTGGGTGGCTTTTGAGGTACCTTATAACAGGGGGATGGCTCTTTCAGCTTTACTTGTCCGCGTCGGATTTCCAAGATGGCGACCCCATTGAGAAAAAGGCGTGTGTCGATGTCGAGGCGTGCGTTAGTTTCAATATAACGGGTAAGCAAACCACGACCTGATTAAACTAAGTCGCGGCATTGCAACCTGACATTTTTAGCTTGGTAAAATTTGAAACGGCCGAAATTAACTCCCTAATAATTCGTCGAAATACACTTCTTGAGCTGATAGAAAAATAAAAGCAGACGATATGCAACAAGCATAACGACGGAAGCAGACGACACAGAACACGAATTTAATTGCTTGTTGTAACCTAAAGCGAAGAATAACTTCACTTGGCACATCAGTAACGTAAACAATTTTTTTTTTTTGGGGGGGGGGAGGGATTCAATTTGTACGCTTCGCTTTGCACCCCCTGCTAGAAAAAGTGTGATCACCTTACTGTTAATGTATATTTATTCTCGCTTTAGGGACCGGTCATTATTTATGGCCGGAGCAGAGGAGGTGGGGGGGGGGGGGGAAGGGGCGGAGGAAATGAAAATCTGGCAACCAAATTTTTGATGACCCTTTTTTTTCAAGACCCTGAAAAAAATCTTGATCCCCCCCCTCCAAGCAAGGTCCAAAAATAATGCAACCCCCCCCAACCACTTTTCGTATACCGATTGTGACTGTCTGCAGATTAGTGCTGTAGCCAAATAAGTAAATTGCTCGCCACTCCAGTTATCGTTAGTTGTAAGGAAACGTGTCTCGTTTTTAACGAAAGGACATGTTTGGTTAAACATGTTCTATAAAATGTTCCTTACACCCATCTCTTGTCGAGTGTTTGCTTGGGGGCCCACATCAGTAACATAGTCAGCACCTGAGAGTCAGAAGAAGACAGGTGCCAAGGCTTTTCTACGAAGTTCTTTGTAAAAACTATACTTGCCGTAATGGTAATAATAGCTTCAAAAGCTTGTAAACACAAACATGATGGTGGGGATGAAGCGTTTTTATAAATTTTGACTTCTGAAATTATGTGCCTTTTTTGAGGTCCGAAATTGAGAATTCCAGTTGGTCAGTGTGTTTTGCCCCCCCCCCCTCCCATGATGGGACCTGAAAAATGTATGATCCCCCCGCGCCTCGAGCGGGTCCAAAAACTTAATGACCCCCACCGGCCGTAAAATGACCGGTCCCATATGTCATGTATGGCCTCATCCAAATTTTGAAGAAAATAGCAAATAACCATTCTCCGCGATTTTTATTCCCACTCGGCTCGTTTTATTAGTTTTTTTTTGTTTGGCGGGTGGGGGAGGGGGCTGCCCACTATCATCCCGCCCCTCCCTTTGCTCTACTGTTCGACTTCGCATTTGTTGTTGCAAAATGAAATAATCCAACCTAATTTTATTTCATTTTTAGCATGTAGAGAAAGCACACCACAATGAACCATAATGTTTCCAATTTTGTTTCAAGTTCCAAGTAGTTCAGTTGTTTCGTAAGCATAAATAAATTTGTACTTCATCTTTTAGTAGCTCAGCTTTGACACTTAACTAACACGTAAAAGCGACAGGGACCCAATCTGCTGGTGGCGGCGTAAGTTGCGTTTCAATCGTTTTTCCAATCGTTTTTCGGCAAGCCGACATTACATTGTTTCCGTATCGCATGAAGTCGTTCCCAGCATGAAACCTCGATCATAGCTCTGATAAAATTTGAGTCAAGACATATAAACAATAAATCATAAGATAATAAATTTTTTTTTGTAATCCTGAAAGAAATTACAAAATTATATTACTCGTGTATCAGTTATCAAGAATTTACAGGGTTGGTTGTATACAGGGCATTACGTTTGAAAATCAGCGGCTACCTCGGAGGATGGCGGTGGGAAGTAGGGTGGTAAAAATCTTAAAGTCATTTACTGCAATTGAAAAAAAATCTAAAAATACGGTTTATAGTTTGCAAAGCACTAAACTTATCGAAAATTAGTTACTTTACGGGGCTCCGATGGGCTTAGCACCCCCCCCCCCCCACATTCTAGATCCCTTAGCTGAGTTCCATTTTCTCCTTCTCCCTCCCTCCCGCCCTCCCCCTACCACTACTGAATATATCCCTGATTGAACAAGGATATCCGTAAGATATGTTTGCAGTAGAACCATGTGAAATCATAGCTGAAATCGAGGGTAATGCTACTGACTGTTACTTGATCTTGATGGCCAAGCTTTCACGGAAGCACTTAGGCTACTGATGTCAATTTTAAAGGTATAAACCATCATTAAATACAGCTAGCCCTCCAAAAACAAATTGAAAATCTGTGGGAAATACTAGTGTTACTGAAAAGAAAAAAAAAGCAGAAGCAGTAACCCACTTTACTAAAACTCCCCAACATTCCGAGTTAAGCTTTCGCCGTCATGTTGGAAAAATGGCCAAAATTAACTTCCGGTTTAGGGTATTCGTCCATTATCTCGTCTCCCGTTGACTTTACGGCAGTAATGCATAGGACCAAAGTTGTAGGCCATAATATTTCCGACAAAAATTATATCTGGTAAAAATTTCCCAAAACCAATAGTTTTACGAGAAATTAATGGGTTAATTGTACACAGCCCTACTCTCATATTAGCGTTTTTCTCTCATCACGGTTTTAAATTATACACAGCGGCGGAAGGATCGGGTGTACGTTAATATATGCCGGAATCTGAATTGAAGAAGATAAATAAAGCTAACGAATGCCGCAAACCGCATGCGTTATCATACACGGCGATAACCGTGTATATATAAGATTGAAGTCCTCTCTCCAGCAAAACTAAAACTATTAATTTCTCTGTTTCTATTCAATATATTTCGACCAAACTTGGCCAGATAGTAGATAGCAACTTTTCCAAACTTTACACCAACTTTTATGCAATTCCGTTTAAGAGTAAACGTAGGAAGCCACACGTAAATCTGAAAACTGTTCACTTCTTGTTGTTGTTGTTCTGCTTCTTGGCTGACACGGTTTCAGAAAAAAAACTATGCACCTACCTAAAATCTGAAACGTGAACTGAGCCAGAAATTTCCCTGGGCTTCGACCTTACAGAGACCACTTTTTCAATTGATCGATACATTCCGGAGTTACGGGACCCTAAACGATCATTTTGATTGTTTTACGTTGTTTTAACCATTGTATTTAGGGAACAATGCCACTCAGCAAACTCCAGATTTATTCTTCGTCCACGTGTTATGTCTTTGCTAAAAAGTTGATTGTTGAACGGTAAAATGAAAGATTTGAAAGGTTGTTCAACGGCAAAATGGCTGAGGATGTTGATGAGCTCCTTCATGAACTGAGAAAATTGAAAGTAATCACAGACAGTGAAATTAATTTTGGTGTTGTATCTGATGAGACCTTTGCGCAAGTTATGAGGGTCGCACAGAAACGGAATATAAGTGAAAAGAGAGTGAGGGAGTTTGGGGTTGACACGGTGATGAAGAGTAGGGCTCTTGGAGGAAAACAAAATGGCGGCATGAGCGAGTCTGCAACAGTAGCAAGCGCAGCACTAGGTACTCAGGGTCAACCAGGTGATCAACACGCCACAGTGCAGATGGGAAACAAAC
>JAHWFP010176720.1:3402-19084 GCA_023313725.1 Lithobius niger
ACCATTTACCATCCAACAACCACTATCGCCCACCCACCATCAAAAATCCATCATCGACTATCCACCATTAACCATCAACCATCCACCACCCACCATCCGCCATCGACCATTTACCATCCAGCATTGACCACCCATCATTTACCAAAAACCATCTACCAGCAACCATCCTCAATCACCCTGTTATCTGTTTAGCAATCACTACAGAACTATAGTGTATTATTATAAAAACCACTTGAAGTAAAAATACAAGCGAGCTTTCAACAAAGGTGTTAGGTTATAGTGACATCACTTTTTTTTCATACAATCCTTGAATATTTTTCTTTATGCGAACGAGGGCAGTCCCTTGTATACGGCCGATTTTTATAGAGCATTGTAGTGATTTCCTGTTTGCCCCGTTTCCTTGAAAAACGTCTACTAATGTTCAAAACTGAGCCACTTCAGCTATACAAGCACTGTGTTTCAGATGATTTAGGTCTCCATGTAATTCATCTGTTTTTAATTATTATTATTGAAATACTGAAGATTGTTTAAAAGGTATTAAAACATCCAAGCCATTCGTCTTAATTGTTATTATTTTAATACCATGCAGCGAAGGTTTGATATCACATTTTTTTTTAATTCACGATTTTGCTCAGTTTCAGCTGGTGACCATGGTCGCTAGCACCGCTTCTTAGGGCATTGCGGAACACGCTTAAGTGGAAAGTGCAGGGAGTTTGACTGGGGCGGTTATGTTGATGTGGTGAGCAAACGATGGTGAAAAGTTGAAAGTTATTTAGAGCAGATTCATTGCTGATAGATGTTTTAATGGTCAGTAATTTTGATGTTGCACTCGCCTGCCACGACACAAATCCCTGCTTTAAACTAATGTGATGTAGGTGAATAATGGTGAATTGTTTGGGGCATGACGTAACTTAAATGGGGACAATTGGGGGAAATTGGGGAATAATTTCTAGTGAAAGATCGAAAATAAATACAACTTACGATGGCTGCAGTCAGATTTGGAATGAAGGAGGGGTTGGAATTACATTGTTGCCTAACTGATAATCTATTACAATTGTCGGCTAGGCAGTGCACGAGTTACATTGTTGTTACAACAGAATTGGAATACATATATATTGTTTCAAGATAATACATTAACAACTGTAGAATGCTTGGAGAGGAGGCAGATTGAGAGATAGGTCTCACTTGTAAGGCCAATTGTGGTGCAGTTGCATTAGCAACAGCACGAGGGCGTCCAACATTGACGGGTCTAAGGGCAAAAGCTGAGACCAATCTCTACAAAATGCCCCCACCCCCCAAGAGAAATTTGAGGTGGCTTCGTACACCTCGTTGTTTGGGACTTGACCTTAAACGAGAACAGCAATTAGAAAAAGTTTCATACACTTTATACACTTTACACTTCCAGCCGTAATATGAGGAACGAAGGTTACATATAAAACTACAGCTTATCAGACGATCGCCCACGAACAAGGGTGCGGAACATCTGAAAGAGAACACTTATTAGTAAACTTAAAAGTTTCGTTCCACCTAGGTTTCGGCATTTTTTTATTGGTACGGTTGAAGAACCGTTTCAATACCTAGGGTTTTTAATAAACGTATAGGACAGCGTTTATATGGTGAATTCAAACAGTTGGTAAGGACAGGTTTGACGAGTGTTTTTTATTTAAATAGTGACTATGGGAGCTTCCATTACGCCCCCAGCACACACAAGTCACGGCCTACAATAACAACTAAAATGTTGCACAAGTGGCCGACCAATGTGGCCATACTGCTGAATCCAAACGCGTCGACTAAATACTCAAGAAAAGTATTCATAAATTAGGATCTCAACAGATCCTAAACAAAAATGTCCAAAATATGACGTTAGAGCATCAATATTTATCATGCAACGGTCGTGGGGTTTTACCCAAAGCAGCAATTATTTAAATGCCGATAAAACAAAATTAAAGGCGCTAGAATAAGTCAAGCATTAATAATTGCAATAAAAAAGTAAGATGCGAACATGAATTTACTTTTAAACAATCAAAGATATTCAACACAAAACGGAGAGATATTGATTCATTTGCGCGACACATTCAATTTTTTTTTTCACTACAAACCCAATGTGCGATCCAGATAGCAAGATCAGTGGTAATATGCCTTCGAACGATATGACGTAACAAACAGGCGTGACTCAACAATGGGGTTAAATAATTGCACTTATTCATCGCTAGCTCATGACCGCCCATCACGATTGTTGCGCACATCATACGAGCGTCTTTTGTTTTGGAGAAGAAAGGCCGAATAGCAGAAATCCAAACTTAGTGCCCGAAAATCGAGCACCGATTGCTCGACAAATCAGGTAATTAATGAAGTGTTCAAGACATTAAATGTCCACGATATTGTTCCTAAGTTTCTTAAGAGTCAATAAGGATTAAAATTATTAATTGTATACGGCAATATTTTCTGTAGGATCGACTTGAAAGGTTGCGGTACCAATTCATTGAATTGCCAAAATGGCGTGGTGCAGCGAAGATCAATGGCCAAGACGAAGTTCCACTGTGATGTACCAGATCCGAAAAAAGAAACGGTGCATTATTCTTAAGTGTTCATGCACCCAAATAACCAAAATATTTTTAACGAGTTCTGGATTGACGTAGCAAATATTGTAAGAGGCTTACTTATTACTCTGACGTATTTATCGTAATAAAAAAAGAAAATCCGTAGCCTACGCTAAAAAAAAAGAAAGTCAGAAACCTAATAGCCTAAGAAAATTATCATTGGGTTGTGATGCAAAATCACTAAAGGCATAAATAATTATCGTAAAAAGAAAAATTAACACAAGATGTGACACGTCCAAAATTATTACACTTGAAAATTGCAATGTTTTTTGAAATATTTTTCGTGGCAAGTAGATGCTTTCGATTATAACGAAGTTTTGAGAAATTGATTATGTTTAATAATCAAAATCACGCGACCACGAAAAATTTATTAAAGGAAAAATTATTGTAAAGAAATTATTAACATTGGCAGAATATTTTTATTAAAAGAAATTATAAATGCTGTCGTAATAATTATTAGGTTTGGTTTAAAAGAAATATTAATATGTACGTTAAAGTTGTATGTTCGCCTCGTTTAGCATAACTACTAACCTATTTTGCCTAACACAAAAAGGTATGTCAAATTTGCACTAGGTTTTTTTTTTTTTTTTTTTAAATCTGCTAGAGGTTTTAAATAAGGCTTGCACTATCATAAGTTGTTAAATAAAGAATAATTAATATGGTTGGTAGTTGTTTATTTCCAGGGGGCATGCAGCCGAAATCCAGCGAGACAAGCATAAGAAGAAAGGTTTGCTTTTGTCGGGAGCCCTAAAATCAAATTGAAAAAAGTTCCTGATTGCATGCAGCAAGTTAAATTATATAAAAAAGGGACGAAGAGGAGAAGAATAGTTTTGTTTGGTGTACCGTTTGCAAGGACGGATAAGGGTTTTAATGACCAGATCTTTATTTTTAAAGGATGTGCGGTGTCCTAAGTTTAAACATTTTTTAAAGTAAAATTATGTGCATTAGCTTTATCTTTTTTTTTAATAAATGAAACATAATGTCATGCGAGGCTGCTGTAGCGCAATGCCGTATGGATTATAAAGCATTATATTCTGGAAGTTTAAAATGTAACACTAGGTTGCAAGAGCATGGCGGAATTAAAGGTAGATTGCATGAATTCAAATAGGGACCAATTTATACAACTTCACCACAAATTGCATGTAAATGTATAAGTTCACAACAACATATTATACTTTTTATTATTGCTTGGTTTGGTCATTAATTTCCTGAGTGCATAAACGTGATTAGATAAGTTTAGTTAAATAGCGAAGTTAGGGCTTGACTTGCGAGCTGAGTGTATACAGCGAAATTTGTTTTATTTTCAGCTTCGTATTGAAAAAAAAGCGGTTGTTGGTGCCATAAGCATTTGAAGCTATTGACTTTGTTTTTATTGAGACTGATTTGGTTTTGTAAAAGCATTAACGCCTTTAACTCTCAGATGTAAGGTGAAAACACTTCTATTCGGTAGGTCAATACGCATGGTTTAACCAAATTGAAAACAAGCTTCTAAAAAGAAAAATATAAATGGTGCGTAAATTTTTCCAAGAAAAATATTGAAATTCAACTAGCCTTATTATGTTTCAAGTGTCATTGCGTCGAATTCATTAACTCTATTACCATATAAATAAAAGGGGTTACTGCTTGGTGGTAAACAGTCACTGTTTGGTTGCAATGTTGTCATTAAAAACCTTAAAAAAAAAGGATAATACAAACTGGTAAGAACTTTTACTAAAAACTAAAGTCATTACTTCAATAAATAACAGGTGACTTCTAATTAAGTATGCTTACCTTAGCAAAATGAGTTATTTCGTGGGAAAAGTTAGTATCCTGAACAAATTACAAATTGCAGCATAAATTGTAACGAAAAAAAAGTACATGGCATATAGCAAGGTTGTGTTGTATATAATAACAATTGTTTTAAAAATCAACCTTTGCATCAATATCTCAGCGTTATGTAAAATGTTTAATTCACGTGATAAAAGCTGTCCATTGGCAAAACAATTATCCACCTGTATATGATCACAGCGGTTTAGGAAAAAAAAATAATCAGCTGGGGTTATGGGAATAAATCTTAATTTTAAAGCTTGCGAGTCAAAACGGGGTTAATTAATTTCGCTGAACGAAGCGAATTGTTACGTTTCGACAAAATCTGGGGAGGGGAAACCAGCGGGGTTTCTAGAGTCCATCTCCTGTCGTCCGTAAGTGAGTACGGATCCGGACTGGGCTTCACTGCAGTTCATGCTGGTTACGAGTGCAGTGCCGCAATCAATCAGCTTCATTGGCTATACAGCCGCTTACTGTTGGCACAGTCCGTCACCGGTGGACACGCAAATTCGGCCCTCCTTATTAAATTGCTTGTTGACATCAATTGGCGAATCCTCCTGCGTCAAATACGAACTGGGAGATATTTTTCCCGAAACAGGAAACAAAAACTACTCTGCCCGGAACGAATAAATCAAATAATAAAGGGACATAACTAGGTTCAAATTCAAAATTGGTTATTTGTTTTAGTAAAGGGGCTATCAAAATATGCGGTGTTAGGGTGCCCTATGCGATCTCACATTTAGGCCGCTAACCTATAGTCAAAACTGATGAACCTATCTGTTAAGGAGAGGGGTCCAAAAGTCTTCAGCAATTAAACTAACAGTCTCAAGTGACGTCCCTATCGTAGCCAAATTGAAAATTCATAAATGCTTAGTTCAGAGTGATTCTGAACAACATTTCAAACTAAATCAGCGCGATTTAACGCAGTCCTGATCTGTTTGCAATATTTGCCGCGATTTAACGCTGTCGCAAAGTTTTTGCATATCAGAACGGCCCGATTAAGCATTTGTTTAAAATTTTGAGGGAACTAGTTGACAGAAATCGAGTTTGGCGCGAGTTAACACAAGTCCCAAAATATTTTACTGTCAACATGAAAACTGAAAGTATGGTGTTTTAATATTTTACAGCATTCATGGGCAAATTCAAGAGTTTTTAGTGAGAGTTAACTTCAAGCCAAGGCCTTCTTGAACTTACACATAAACTGGAAAATACCCATATTTCATGGTTAACATTAACTCACTAAGCTAATTATGTTCATTGTGCTGAAGTTAATGGGGGGGGGATTTTTTTTTGATAAAGAGGTTTGGGTCTCTAAACGTGTGGTTTTACTTTATACTGGTGTTTTTCCAGACCAGGTAAATGATGAGTATCAAATTTTGTATGCTAAGCAAATAATCCATGCAAATGAATTAAACAAAATAAATAAAATTAATTTAACGTAATTAAACACAGAAAAATCAATCATTTTGCCAACCTAGATATTTTAACGTTCCCCTTATAGGCCGTCTGGACTGGCAAATTAAAGTGGAGATGTAATATCCGAACAAATATCTTTGCTTATGTGCCCATTCAAGGAATTTAACCAAATTCACCGGGGATCTCATCAATTACTGGTCTCATGTTAGAAATATGCTGAAATCCTTTTTGAAGGAGTCCAGTCGAGACCTCGCGTACCTTATAAACTTGGGGAGAAATTTTCTCCTCCACTACATAAGGACCAGTGTATTTTACTTGCATTTTGGCAGCGAAGTATGAATGTTTGCTGCTTTTAAAATGACTTTTGATCCAAACCCGGTCACCTTTGGCGAATTCCAAGGGTTTGGGTATACGGGCATTGAGCTTAGCGTATTCGTACGCTCTGTCAGATTGTCGTAGCCGACGTACTCGGGCTAAAGTTTTCCGTAGATTACTTGTAAGCGTGGCAGCCCACAAGGGAAGGGGTCGATCCAAGGTTTCAGAGATGGGGGGTTCAGTACCAATGTCTAATTCTCGACCGAAATTTAAGTAAGCCGGAGTGTAGCCGGTCCTTGAGTCAACCGAGGAGTTGATAGACAACATAAACAATGGCAACTTCTCATCCCAATCTCTTGGATTACCTTCACAAAATTGTGCGACCATCCGCCCGAGCTTCTTGCAATGGAGCTCGGCTGGGCTGTTGGACGCTGGGTGATAAAGGGTGGTAACAGCTTGCTTAATATCAAAACGCCTATAGCACTCGCGGCTAATATCGCTTATAAACGATTGTCCGTTGTCCGAAACCACCTTCCTCGGGATACCAAAAATGGGAAATACCCGGTTTATCAAAAGGGTAACAAGCGTTTTCGTATCAAACTTTCTACAAGGAAAACATAATAAGTAGCCGGTAAACAAATCGGATACCACCAGTATATTACGATTCTTGCGTGGACTTTTGGTCATAGGAAGACCCTGTTTCCAATCTAAATGCAAAGTGTGGAAAGGATAGGTTAGAGGGATGGTTTGTAATTTTCCAAGGGTTCGTAAGCCATGGCCTTTATGTGATTGGCACGAATGACATGTTTTGACGAACCTATGAACTAATTTACTCATCCTAGGAAAGTACATTAGCCTTTTGAGGCGAGCTAAGGTTTTACGAGCTCCGAAATGGCCTCCCGTAATTGTGCTGTGATTCAGCTCCAACACTTGCCTCTGCAAATTGCGAGGGATAAACATTTTTAAATTGGACGACTCAAAAGTATCGTGAGCAAGTTCGCAATATATTACACCTGACTGTTGGTCAAAGATACATTTATCCAGGTACTTGTCTACTAATCTCTGTACAGCAACTGAACTGGCTTTCCAGGGTTTCCCCTGCAAAGCGAGCGAGAGTGTTTTCATGAATTCGTCACGTTGGGTCTCCGCCGCAATCATCTCCACTGTTACCTGCGCAACCTCGATGTTACAGTTGAAACAATCGTTGTTGAACACATAAAATGGACGATTGACATTGGGCAATTTGACTTCCACTAGTGGCGGATTCATACGACCTTCGTCAGGAGGAGCGCTTCCTTCGTGCATACGAGACAAACTGTCAGCTGGGGCATTTAGTCGGCCAGGCTGAAAAACCAACCTTGCCTCCAATGAAGAAAAGAATACTAGCCATCGGGCAATACGCCCTCTGGTATTTTTCTTGACGTCCATTAGAGTTAGCGGGTAGTGGTCCGTTACCAGAAGTATGTCCCCTCCTTCTACAAGGTGGCGCCATTTTTTTAATCCAAAAACTAGGCTTAAACACTCACGTTCAGAACAGGTATAACGAGATTCAGCTGCTGACAGTCTCCGTGACGCCATGTCCACGGTGACAGTATGGTCGCTGTCTGGTGCTTTCTGGCATAACAAACAGCCAATTCCAGTTCCGCTTGCGTCGCCGTATAAAATCCACTGCTTAGCTGGATCAGGGTGGCACAGAATTGGTGCGTCCAATAAAGCACTTTTAATGTTATTAAACGCCTCCTCTTCTCTAATGCCCCACGTGAGTTGCTTTTGTTTATTATCACGCAGTATATCTGTCAATGCCGAGATCCGTTCAGCGAATCTTGGCACAAACTTTCTAAACCACGACGCAAGGCCTACAAACTTACGTACCTCTTTTACAGTTCTTGGTACAGGCCAAGATTGCAAAATCAGCACTTTAGCTGGGTTTGCTCTAACACCATCATCCGTCACCAAATAACCCAGGACTAATAGTTCCTTAACGCAAAATTCAGTTTTCTGAAAGTGCCCTGATAAGCCTTCTTCGCCCATCATGGACAAGCAAGCTTCCAGGCCTATCAAATGATCTTTCCAACACCTATTGGCCAATCCCAAGTCGTCAACATAAGAACTGGCTCCTAGGTGGCTTATAGGTTCAACACATTGCGTCATAGCACGACAAAAATTTGCCCCGGCATTCCGGAGCCCAAATTGAGCGCGAAGCGGAATGTACTGAGCTTCAGTTGTTACAAATGATGCCTTTTTACCACTCTCGGGATCGAGGGGTACGTGCCAATAGCCATCACGAAGATCAAAATTTGATCGGTAGGGACATTTATCGTACCGAGCTATGAGGGAATCAATGAGTGGCAGTGGAAATTTGTCCCGTGGGCAAGATTTATTAAGAGGGACAAAATCTATCACCATCCTCGTCCGTCCGTCTTTTTTTGGCACCAAAAAAACTGGACAGCAGTGCTCACTGAAACCCGGAACTATTACTCCCATGTCAAGCATGTTTTTAATATGCGCAGCGACCTGCTGTCTGCCTAAATAGCTTAGGGGGTAAGGACGGCAAGCTACTGGAGGAGCTCCTAGAGTATCAATCACCATATCTGGGCAATGTTTAAATTTACCCACCCTGGTGGAAAACACATGACGGTAAGAAATTAATAGGCTGAAAAGTTCTTCCTTCTGCTCATGAGTCAATAGAGTAATTTTATCAACTTTCTCACGGATCTCCTCCAATGTTGGGTGTAGCTCTGCATTGCCAACTATCGCACCTACTGCAGGGGGAAGCAAGCGCAAGGGGTTGCGTCGAAGAGCATACACATCACCTTTATAGGGGTGCCAAAACCAATAATTCTTCTTAAAGTTTAAGATCATGCCTGACCAGGTCAAAAAGTCAGCACCTAAAATTAATGGCTGGATTGCATTAGGCATTTCAATGAAAGGGTAGGTGAAATAATGGGTCTTAATTTGGATTGGTATTACGAAAAACCCAGGGCAAATGGCCCAACGCCCATCTGCATACCGAATGCAGTATTCCCTTTTTCTAAATTTGAACCCAAGGCCTATAAGGTCATCGTGTAAGCCCTCGTGTACAAAACTTAAGCTCGACCCTCCGTCTAGCAGGGCGTCAGCAATTTCGTTCCCGATTCGCACACCAACATAACCACAGGGGCTATTTTGGGGTTCCTCGGGTCCCTGCAAAATTTCGGGGAGGTCAAAATAATCTAACTTTTTTGGTCGCTCAGCTCTTAACCCTCTTGGTATCCGTCGAGGGTCATCGGGTAGCTGGCCCCCGTACCAATAATTCTGCGGCGACGGTACCGTATTACCAGCTTTAACGGCGCGCCTTATGCATTTGGGTACGATTGTGCATTAGGGTTTAGCCCCGATATTGTTTGAGGAATCTGGCTAATATTCCCTGCACCAGTAGTGTTTGCAGGTTGAGCCCATGCTGGTCTTAATTCTGGGTATTTAATCCAGCACTTTTTTGCAACATGTCCAACTTTATAACACTCTGAGCAGGTTACTTGTTGTCTTTGACCCTTACCAGGTTCAGTTTGGTCAACATTAGCAAAAAGAGAAGTGGTTTTTGGTATAGCTGGTACCACTTGACTATTTTGTACCGATTTAAAATTACTTGGTGTTCCCACCATTGGAGAGCTCAAATTGTTAAGTAAGTTTGGAATTGAAACTTTACTAACTCTTATAGCTTCTGTAATTTGCTTAGTTTGATAACAGCTGTTGGCATCATGTCCAGAAGTGTTATGAAGCTGACAATATTGTTTGTTTACTGGTGGAGCCGTCACCGCAGTTTGGCCGGCTGCCGAAACCTTTACAACATCGGCGGAACGAGTCCTATTCTGATTAGTCACGTTTGAGTAAGAAGGCTGAGAAAATGCGTTACCAGATGAACTGTTGGTCTGATCCATTTTAACCCTTAAATACACCTCCATTTTGGTTGCGTAATTGTAAAAGTCAATCATGCTTGAGAAATCCCCTTGACATGCGTATGGTTGAAATCTCTCGCATAAATTTTGCTTGACTATTTCTACAATCTCTTCTACAGAGTAACTGTCATCCAATTGTTTCGTTATAGCCTCACATCTCTGAAAGTACGATTGGAAACCCTCGTTATGGCCTTGAACGGTTTGCCTTAATGTAGCAATAAGACGACGATTCTTACTCGGTGGATGGAAGGCATGCTTAAAGGCCGCAACAAATTCTCTGTACGAATTGAATGGAGGCTGTTCTCGGTACCAACTAAAGGCTTGCTCGGTTAATGTTAGGGGTACACAACTGGTTAAGAATTCCTCATCAGAATAACCTTTTATGGTCTTAATTTTATTCAGTTCAGTCAAAAATGCGAAGGCTGGAGTTGCTGAAGACAAGCCACTGAATTTTGGCATGTCCAGAGCTTTAAATTTAATGTCTAAACCTCTCTTTGGTGCTGGTGTTGACTGGTGTCCTTCTGGCTTGTTTTGAAATTCAAGATGGTTAATTATTGGACTTAACACAGAATCTGCATTGGTAAAAGGCTTAACAACAACTTCATTCTTTTTAGACAATTGTAAATCTAGCAGTGCCTTGGTTAATTGTTTCATTTCTGCCATTTCAGCCCTCATATTTTTGACTTCATCCCTAACTGATTCTGACTGGGACCCTGTATTAGTTATTTCAGAGCCGGAACGCATTTTCAAAGTCATATTAACTGGTTGACAAACTGTACTTGATGTCGTTGTAGAGTGAGGGGTTTTAGGGCAGGTTACCTCTTTAACCCTTTTTAGTTTAACTGGACCCTTTCTGTGCTCATCAAATTCATGCTCAGGAAAATACTTGGTTAATTCATGTGGATATTGACATGTATAATCCCTACTCACATGACTGGAAACAGTGGAATCTACATCACTCCTACCAAAATCAACTACTACTTCCCTATTCACTGGTTTATAAGGGGAAAATTCACTCCCTGAGAATACTGCCTGATTGGAGGCATTAAAGGGGTCAGTTAAATTTAAGGGTTCAACAGGCAACCTTAAATCTACACTGGGACAACTTACATTTTTTTACCCAATCATCACATCTGCGGCGCCGTTCGTGGTCCGATAGTGACGAAATGTCACTTGGAGATTTGCTCACATTTATGTGAACTGAAAGCTGCCCATCTGAAATTTCTTGATCCAATGGACCTCTGGTTGACTGTGCTCCGTGGATTTTTCTTCTTCTAGCAGTTGATATTGCTGGAGGTGCAGATAATCTCAGCGGTGGCGTGATTGGCTCTCTACGTGACCCTAGAATTGGATTCGAGCGTCTTTTGGAAGTTGTGTTCCCTTGGTTTGATACGGGCAATGACTGGAGTAAAGAGTTTAGTTGATCAGCAGTCAGATTCAAGGTGAAGTTGTCCAAACCTGTTGCCTGGTCTACTTCACTGTTCTTGGTCCGTGTCCTTTCAGACCCTTCCTCTTCAGATCCAGAGCTGATATCAATTGCTTCTGATGCAGTTTCTCCTCTTTGTGATAATGCTTCTGATGTGGAATCAGCTTCTCTATTGGGTACAGATTCTCGTCTTCTTCTAGGCAATAAACAGTCTGATTGAATTTGCACATGGCGTGGTCCCCTACAAGATGGTAAGTTTCTTTCTTCTTCATCCAGCTCCACAAACTTTCCTGCTTCATACACTTCTCTGGTAACCCTTTTTATGGGCAGGCTGTGACTGGTTCTTGGGTGAATACCTGAGTACGCTTGAGATGGTAATTCGTGAATGGTTTGCTGTAGAAAGTCGGAATAAAATGGGTTGGACTGATGAAACGGATTTTGAGGACTAGGACTTGAAATATTGCCAAAATTTATGGAGTTACTTCCACCTTGGACATCCAATGTTGCTCCTAACGCTGGTTTGGTTGCCAGATCCATTTCTCCCGTGCACAAGTCAATCAAATTGTGATACTCCATCGCTGGGTTTTTTTGAAATTTCTTCTCCCGGAGTTGATGCAGTTACTGGTTTAAATCCTCGTTCTTCACGCACTCTAGTTACCCGAAAATGGTAACCATGGGTTTTTCCTTCCTCCATGCCTACTTATTTGAAGTGAGGGACAGGGAAAGGGAGGAATTCTTTAGCTAATAACTGACCGAAAATAACTACTGATAATTTCCTTTTCATAATATTGTGTCACTCAGAAACGATGAGGAAAAAGGTTTGGAACGTTTTTTTTTTAAACGTTATTTGCATTACATTTGCCTTTTTTTTTTCTTCTTACAATTCCATTCTTATTTGCCGAATGCACCAAATTGCAGGGAGTTTGACTGGGGCGGTTATGTTGATGTGGTGAGCAAACGATGGTGAAAAGTTGAAAGTTATTTAGAGCAGATTCATTGCTGATAGATGTTTTAATGGTCAGTAATTTTGATGTTGCACTCGCCTGCCACGACACAAATCCCTGCTTTAAACTAATGTGATGTAGGTGAATAATGGTGAATTGTTTGGGGCATGACGTAACTTAAATGGGGACAATTGGGGGAAATTGGGGAATAATTTCTAGTGAAAGATCGAAAATAAATACAACTTACGATGGCTGCAGTCAGATTTGGAATGAAGGAGGGGTTGGAATTACATTGTTGCCTAACTGATAATCTATTACAATTGTCGGCTAGGCAGTGCACGAGTTACATTGTTGTTACAACAGAATTGGAATACATATATATTGTTTCAAGATAATACATTAACAACTGTAGAATGCTTGGAGAGGAGGCAGATTGAGAGATAGGTCTCACTTGTAAGGCCAATTGTGGTGCAGTTGCATTAGCAACAGCACGAGGGCGTCCAACATTGACGGGTCTAAGGGCGAAAGCTGAGACCAATCTCTACAAAAGCAATAGTAAAAACGGGTTATATTTGCTTTTTTTTAAACAGCACTTTTTCGCGCATTCATTCTGTTCAGCAACATTTCATTAAAAGGATGATTGCTTGCATTATTTAATGCAAGGCCGTTATGGCAGGACAAAGTAGCGGGGGATGGGGTAAGCTGGGAGGAGTGGTAGAGATAAGTTGTAATGGCGTTTACGTCTAAGGATAGTGGTTACCCGTTTCGCCCTGTCTCGCAGAATCCCGTTTTGCCAAATCCCGCTACACCGAAAATGTGTCCCGTTTCGCCACAAATTAATCCCTCCTTACAATTAGGTGAAAGGGGAATTCCCGTTTCGCCGAATCATAATATTCTTCAAAAATTCTACACCGAATTTAAAAGAAAATAGCCCAACGTGGAAGGAATTTCTTATCAGTGGCTGTTTCTCATGTTGTATGTTTAGCGAGTGCGGCAGTGCAAGCGAGGCAGGCAATTCGGAGAAAATGGTTCGGCGAAACGGGAATTCCCGCTTCGCCGAAAATTAAGATACTGATTAAAATTCGGTGTAATGGGATTCGGCGAAATAGGATTTGGCAAAACGGGAATACATCCTGAAAATTGTGACTATACGCGAAACGTTTAGTATGACTACCGTTTCAAAAAAACAACTTAAAATTAAGTTTCAGGAGTTCCACCCATCTATGTAATTCTTTCTCTTCATTTAAAGTAGTGCTTGGTCAGACGTGACGTCATGTGCAGCGGTCATTGGGAAGGTGAACATTGTAAGTCTTTAGTTTTGAATGTCATGCACGAATGGACTTAGAAATCTTGATGAATAATTCGTCTGGACATTCGCTGAGCGACGTTTGATGAAAATGGTTTGACAGTGCCACTGACAGCATTAATTCCTTTCCCATTTCTCAGGCCCCTTTGGCCGACGGGGGAGGGGGAGGGGGTGACTTTGACGCCTTCCGTAGCAACTCTTATGCATGACATCAATCAAAGGTGCCGTGCTCCTATTTTCGTGAGACAAAGTCGTCGCGAAGATTTTAGGAGGGGGCCTTTTTTTTTTGGCTTTTCTAGAAGCAATCATTAACAAAGAATATAGTGACTTTCACTCATCAAGAAAAATACATTACAAACAGTACAAATAAAACCCTGGGATATACAATTTATTAAAAATAGCTTATACAAAATCTGCGTAGCGTATCTTTATTTAAATACTGAGAGCTGTCATATTTGGTGATACTTGCTACGGAAGTATACATTTTGAAAGACATTTTAAACGATGCTATTATTAACAAATATGCAGGTCAGCTAGACCACTCTAAAGAGTTTTAAAACCAATAAAACGATGAAATAAATAGAGAGGTGCACTTTTCTCAATAGTTTTTTGTGTACCTTCAGGCAAAAACGTTCAACAATTAATTTTCAAAATGCAAAAGGCACTAGAATGATTGAGCATAAATTGGAACGAAGAAATTATTTTTTTTGGAGGGAGGGGGAGGGATGGAAGAGTTTTTTTGTTTTAGGGCATGAGGGGGGAGGGGTACCCGCACCACTAACATCAATGGACGGCCCTTTTTGTTACACGAGTTGTGAAACTCAATGGACGGCCCTTTTTGTTATACGAGTTGTGAAACTGAAACTTCAATCCCCTTTTTGAAGCCTGGCGATCGTAGTTTTTTTTTTAATCTCTACGGCAGCGGGACTGGCAACGTGTAGCTGCCCCAATACAGTTCAGTGATGCTGCCCGCAATATTTTCCCTCCTCCCCTCTATCCTCTACTATAAGAGAGAGTGGCCCAGGAAAACCGTAGAGCTAAGCGCGAGAGTGACCAGACGGAGCGAGAGCGAGCTTCTCAGATCGCCCACTAGATGCTACTACTAACAACTCGCTCTTAAACGAAACCACTAGCAAAACGAAACTAGGACCAAAGTAGTGCAGGATACTGTTATCTTTGAAAGGAATTGAGGCTTTCCCTGTCGTAGTTGCCTGGTTGTTATCAATATAGTGTCCAGCACGTGGACGCGAGAACAAGCTTCGAAGACCGCCCACTACATGCCACTATTCTTGAAAACGAAACCGAAAGCAGGATGAATGTAGAAAATCAGTAACGTGTATTACCGCTTCCCGGGCTCTCAGTACGAATCACGCGAAAAGTGGCGAAACTCAAAGGTTTCCATCGTGTTTTAACAGGCGTTTCCATAAGAATAATAAATATACTGGGGGGGGGGGAGAGAGTAAGCAGCAGCTCTTTGCATTGTAATGCTGTAGATTGGGAGTAGGTATATAGGGAAGAAGGCCAGTCTATCCGCTGGCTACAGCTTCATTTCTAATTGTTGGAAACTCAGGGAAATATTTAGTAAAGACAAAATTACGCCACCCGAGCGAAGCTGGGTAGTTCAGCTAGTAGTAAATAAACTCGGCCCAGTAACGTTCTGTTGTTTGGGTGGCTCATAGGTGGCTCTGCGCGCCAGGCAAAACTAACCAATATCACTCGTTTTGTGACGTCACGTTTGTCTCAACTCTTTTTGCTTTTGGTCTAGCTACGGCACTGTTCCTGACGCGCTATTTTACTCAGTTCGTGAGGCGAATAGTGTTATTTGCGAGAAAAGATCTAAAATTGCCAATGAGCCCTTCTTCACGGTTTAGCCGCAGGCAGCCGCCTCCTATTCTATTTCATCGCTTTATCCCACCGCTTTTATCAATAACCCC
>JAHWFP010176720.1:19094-42221 GCA_023313725.1 Lithobius niger
TTTCGCATTCTCACAAAATGTTCAACTTACCCAAAGAGGAGAATGGGTCAATACTGACAATGCTTAAAAATTTTCATCCTTATGTGTTCTGGAATTTCACGTTTTTAGCGGCTTCAGCACCGAGTTTTATTCCGTCCGTCCGTTTGTAGGGAGTATAACCTCCCTTAAAATATTAAAACAGTAACTGAAAATAAATTTTAAAAAAACATTAATTAAAATCAATCTGTATTTGCTAATCCCGTTTCGAGCCCATTTGGCTTTCCGTCCTATTTATAACCTTATTTTACGGTTTATTTATTTGTATCTTCCGTTCTGTTCAATTAATGTACGAAGCGCGTAAAAGCGCCCTTCCACTGTCAGATTGGACAGTGTTTGATTATATATATACGTGTGCTGCGTGTTAAAACCAGCCTACGGGTGTTTCCTTTTGGCCGTGTCAGTATGGCAGAGCAGTACGACTCTGGGCTTTGGTCTCAAAGGGGTTGTGGATTCAATGCCCGTCTCAGGCAGTCTGATATTTAAGTCGAAAAGGTAACGTAAATAGGTTTACATCTGTATTTGTTATCACATTTCGAGCCCGGTTGGCTTTCCGTCCTGTTTAAAAATGAAAAACAATGTAAAAAATATTAATTACAGCATACCAACCTGATGCCAGAGTTAGTGCTGCAGTTGTCCTATTCCCACAGTGGGTTCCTCTTGTGTTTGGACTAATTTGCAATCCTGTATTATTATCTGTAGTGGTCATCTAATATCAGTTTGGAAATCAGAAGGTGTGAGGCTTGGTTCGTTGTGGTTTGCTATCCTGGACTGCAGGAGCTTATGGTGGTGGTGGCCGGTGATAGTGATGATCGGCCAGGAGTAAAGAATATTTGATTGAGACCATCCTGAGATACTCGGTCCCAATTAAAACGGACACTTAGACCCAGCAGGGAAACTCCTTCTGATTAATATACTCCACACCAGCCCTGATTTTTTAACTACTTTAATTTGTAATCCTCATGTTCATAAAGATGTTCAAGCTGAGTTAAGTTTTTCAAAATTTAATTTCTTGTATCATGTCTAAAAACGGTTGCTTTCCCCCATTTCTATCGGCCGTTTCTACAGCCGTGTCAGTCTGGATCAGCTGTAGAACCTCGGCCTTTGATTTCAAAGGTCCTGGGTTCGATTTCCCGCTCAGGCAGTCTGACGTATAAGTCCAAAAGGCAACGTAAATAGGTCTGCATCCGTATTTAGTTATTTTTGTGAGCCTTTGTTGTGAATGTTACGGCCTCTCAAAGGAGTAATATGAAGTTAAAATATTATAAAAATTGTCACTCAAGCTATTGTTGACGTAGCACTTTATTACACGTCTGCAGGCTAGTTGAGTTGAGTCTAATACACAATTTAAGAAAATATCAAAAACCAAAACTGGTAAAAGGGACCGACAAGTTCCGAATGGTTCGGCTCTTCAAAGGAGTGATCTCAAGACACCAAAACATTCGCCAAGTTAATCGCACCGACTAATAGTTCGAAGGCTAAATGAAAATTTGAACATTTCTACCGAAAGTATCCCCGAGGTAACTGCCTCTAGGCACAGGGCCGTAGAGAAAACTGGCGTGGCCCAGGACAAAATTCTCGGCTACCCCCCCCCCCTCCCGACTCCATCCCACCTCTCTTCTTCCCCTCTCCGGGAAGAAATGTCCCCCTCCCACTCACCCCCCCCCCGTCGACGGGTCTCCTCTAGAGTAATTAAAGAGAAAACGTAGCGTTATTGCGAACTGCTTGACCTGAAGAATTAGAACTTAGATTTTCCAAACATGTGACAAGAGAGACTCATACAGTTTTATGGCAAAAAATTACTACTTACGAGTGATTTGGAAATGGACGGGAAGAATGTATCGAAGAAATGGCCCCCGTCAACTGCAAGGAGAACAGAGTTAGGTTTTCATAGGGGACTCCTACTGGAGCAAGTTCATACTATTAAGGATCGCAACTTAAAACATCTTAATGCGATGTTAGCTTGAAGTTGGCTGGTTACTCCCGGGCTCCACTAACCAGTGCTGAGAATAAAAGACAGTCTACGACATTATGACCGGACATCATGGACATGAGCAAGGGCGACCCTACATTGGGGCTATTGGGGCTAAAGACCCCCCTTTTGCCCCTTTTGTCCTTTATTTTTTTGTCTTCTTGCCCTTTTGGATGACAGAATCATGAAGAAAATCCATAAAAACAAAAGCAAAAAAAAACATACAAACAAAGGCTTTTCGAGTATCGTAAAAGGAAGGTAAAAAAAGTCCTCAAAAAATACAATAGAGTCTTAGGTTCCCCCCCCCCCCTTAGTTGCTGTTCTGCAGGCGCCCCTGGATATAGGGTTCCTAAAATATCTACATTTTATTCGCAGAGTTGAAGCTGAATATGGCCATTTTTAGCGTAAGTGAAAACTGTAGCGCAACGGTTCAGCAACCCTTCCAAAACCCAAATCTTTTCCTATCCCACAGTCCAGTACTTTGAGTGCACCATTTACAGACGCATTCCAAAAATTCACTCAAGTTTGGGTGTGAGAGGGCAAATGTGAGTGGAAACTTCTAATAAGGTAAGGGTCAACAATTTCAGTACAACCTCAAAAGCGAATGTGAGTGTCCTAACGTCTGAGGGTATTTCTGTAGACGTCTTTGACCCTTACAGCCGTATTTACAGAACACCCTTCATCATGAACTCAAGGGTGAATCGACTAAGGGATAAAGTTAACACTTGAGGTTCAACTCACCAAGGGCGTTCCAGAATGGCAAAAACGTGGCCCTTGATTACCTCGTCCTCGAGGGCTAGCTGCCTTGTTCTGACGTCACCAACCTCGCTCGGCAGCCCGTAAATGCGTATACTCCAACACCGTTCACCATGGCCACTGACAATAATGACCAAAATTTGAATTCCAATTCCAGGGAAGAAGGACTGTTTTTACTCAATGGTTATGTCAGAAAGTAAAAGCAGTTTGTGTTCGAAATGCTTAATGTTTGTGTGTTCTTGTGCATGTGTGTGTGTGTATGTGCTTAATTTGTATTATACACAAGTTTTTTTTTAATATTTGTCTGTATTTCTTGTTTTATGTTTTAAGTCTGTTTCGTCTAAATGTGCATTTTGTGTGCATTTATAATTAGTGAAGCAAGCAGACTCATAGTTAAGGTAGGGTTTTTTTTTTGCCGGTGTGTTAGATGGTTTCTGCCTTAGTTCTAGTTCATTACGTGTTCATTTTGTGTGCAAATTTTTCATTTTTCGTTTTGTAGGAGTTTTGCTGTCTGTATGTGTTTGTGGGTGGGTTTAGGTTTTTGTTCTGCTACATGTGCGTGTATATAACGTAGTTAGCTGATATCAGCGTTAGCAGGTCGTTGAAATTCCCTTCGGACATATGGAACCGCATCACAAATTCATCTTCACCATATAACGCTAGCGCATTAGTCTTTACGTACGCCCGTCTCAGTCGTGCTGCGTAGCCGTTTGGTCTGATGTAAATGGTGGAAATCGCGAACAATTGACAGATTTATTCATGCTCGTAACGCGCTCTCAAGGGTGATACTTCCTACCCGTGGCTTTCGAAGAAGGTGGGGGCGAGTTGGAGGGCCAACTTGGCCAAGTGCGATTTCTGAAATGGCAGTAGGCCCTTAAACTGACCCTTTAGTTAGTGTGTTCTCTGAATTCGGCTGTTACACTCAGCCTTAGCCCGACTTGGCCCTTCAGTGGATTTCCGGAATACGGTTGATAGACCTAAATATAAGGTCTAAAAAACGCTCAGGCCTACCTCCAACAAAACACATGCAAAGCAGTAAAGAAAAAATGAGAAGATGTAGATCAAGCGGTGCCTTCCTAGTGTGTTAATTAGCCATAAATTAAAAGGCCTACACATTTTGAACAGCGCACATGCGTAGAATTCACGTACACATGTAGCGAACTTAGGACTCACTGGCTAAATAACAAGGAATTGTGATAACGTGTACATTACATTGAACATTGCGCCCCTCAATAGGTAAAAAAAAAATAAAATCAACAGTAACAGTCCAGATAAATGATTATAGTTCTAAAGTATCATTCAAACTACAACACCTTACACTAGGGAGGATAAAAAAAATTGCTTTTTAAAAATTTCAAATCGTAATAGTGCGGAAAAGTTGGTCTTCGACCTCCTAATCACTACCCCAAAAGCAAGAGGTGCCCACCTGAGTCTAAAGTTTCTGCTTTAACCAATCGAAAAAATCGCTAGTTCCACGAAAATAATTTTTGACTAGTTTAAAATACAACTTTTACCTTATCTCATTTTCAACTCTCTACTCAACGAAGCCAAAAGCAGAAACAATGTTTTTTTTTCTTCCAGAGAACAGCGCGAATTATCGGCCATCAAAATAGGAGAAAAAAGCATATTTTTTTGGCCGATTTTTACGCCATAAATTTAAACGAAATTTAGGGACAAAATATTTTTAAAATTTACTTGTGGTTTCTTTTAGTGGGCTGAGTGAGAGTACCAAATGAGATAACGGAAAAAGCTGTAGTGAGAGTACCAAATGAGATATCGGAAAAAGCTGTAGTGAGAGTACCAAATGAGATATCGGAAAAAGCTGTACTGAGAGTACCAAATGAGATAACGGAAAAAGCTGTAGTGAGAGTACCAAATGAGATATCGGAAAAAGCTGTATTTTAAACTAGTCAAAAATGTTTTTTTTCAGAATTAGCGATTTTTCCTATAGACTCAAAAATGTTAAAATTTAGAATTTTCGATTTTTTTTCCTTTTGGGATAGTGCTTAGGCGGTCGAAGACTAACTTTTCCGCACTATTACGATTTGAGAATTAAAAAAAAAAAAGCAGTTTTTGGACTACCCAACCTTACACCTACAATGGCGGAAAACAACACCCAATTTGCAACATCCCTCGAATCACAACAGCGAAAAGAGGGGAAAGAAAGTTTGGAGATGGCGCTGCGTCTGCAGTCGTGACAAATGCGAAGTCCACATTTTGGCTCAATAATCGGGGATGAAAAATGGTTCCTTTTCTTCACGCAAAGTACTGGCCACTGGCAATGCGGGCCAGCGACAAATCGACTTACATTTGGTAAGAGAAAACTGTTGGTAGAGTCGTTTCAACAAAAAAAAAAAAAGAGGTTAAAAAAAATAAAAGTAAAATCACTTTGACCCAGCGAAGAACTTAAAAAGAATCGAAAGAAGGGGGACGGGCTGAAAATGGAGGGCCGAAAGGCTTTTAGGCGAAAGATAGCAAAAAAATAAAAAATAAATAAATAAAAATAAAAATCCGTCTCCGTCTTCCTCGAAGTTTCTGAAGAGGGACACAAAACAACCACTTACGAAGTTAGGCCTAACAACTAAATAAAATGGGGAAAAGAGGAAGGCGGGGGGGGGGGGATATAGTTTTGCAGAACAACAACGTTGACGTTGTTTCGAGAACCGAGTGGGGGTGAAAAAAAAGGGTCCACTGTTGAATGGCGAGGTGGGGGGGGGGGGGCGCCCGGGAGGGGTAAATAAGAAACATTGTTAAGGAAAAAGTAGTGGATCGGTAATCGAGGTTTACTTTGGATGGACAAAGGTTTTGGGCTCCTCTCGCTCCAAGAACGCAGGGACAATAGGTTTTTGGCTGTGGTTGGCCGATGAGATTGGAAAAAGAAAAATGGCTGAACGCTCGGCTGAACCTATCAGACGACGGATTTCCTTCTAAGCATCGGAGATCTTCTTTGACCAAATGAAAGAATAAGAGAAAAAGGAGCATTGATGTTTCTTCTGTCACACAGACGCGCACTTTGTCTGTCTTCCTTTGTTGAAGCCTCACCCCCACTGCCAACAAAGTGGACTCGTCAAACCAGAGTATAAATAAATAAAGGAAAACGATATATAGTATAGTCGAATACAAAATTAGAAAACAAACACGAACTCGTTTGATGTTTAAGGTAAGGTTTAACTGATCCGAATTCAAAACAGCAAAGGAACACAAATAAACTTTCCTGCAAGGTTTCAGATACTGCAGTGTTTCTCTATTTTTTAGTCCACGTGAAACCTTACACTTTACTTTTGTACACGATATATCAGCTAATGATTGGTGCAAGTAGCAATCTTCTAGTTTTCATTTAACTTTCGAATTATTAGTAGGTGCGATTAACTTAGCTAATAGGATTAACCTTGGTGGCTTTCCCCTGGTTGAATGATATCACTACTTTGAAAGGCGACCCTTTTTGGAAACTTGGCGGCTGCTCTTAAACCAGTTTTGGTTTTGGGTGGATAAAATGAGCTAAGAGCCAGCTTTACACGATAAATAGTTTCATCTGTAGAGAGCGTAGAAAAAACATGTCCGGCCGGACATGTTTTTTCTACGCTCTCTACAGATGAAACTATTTACAAGTCAAATACAAATCAAAAACGAAAATCACGATTCCTGCTAAAGTCTAGATCTCCGACGTGTCAAATCGGAAATCAATAAAAGTTCAGACATATGTTCACCAAGTCCAATAAAGCTTGTGTACTACATTTGAGTGAAAAATATTGAAAAAACAGCAGAGAAATTAAGCATCAAAATTTCGGCTTTAACATGGGAGGTTGAGGTTAAACCTTACAATAACCGAGGGACGAAACCATTAGAACTGAATTCCTTTGGTGAAAAAAACAGTTATAGAACAAGCGTTAAAAGTTTTTATATTGTCCAACAATTTTTAATCGGCTACCAGTTGAACTTAATACTTTGACCAGCTTTGGCCAAATTAAGCGAAAAATTAGAGAATAGTTTATTAATAATTAATAAATAATATTTCCCGCCCGTTGCACGAGGCTTTCCTCCGGGCACTCCGGTTTCCTTCCTCCTGCGGCAAAAAACAACTGATAATCTTGATACGATGGTGATTCCTTCCACTGAACTTCATCTGCTTGGCCCTCAAAAAGCCCTAAGCATACTGGCCGACACCTATTATATACATACAAACACTATACTGTATACTCCGTATTACTGATATAGCACATTAGCAAAATACACATATTATGCTAAATCTTTAGGTCTTAGAGAAGTAGTAAAACTTGAATTTTTACACTGTGCAAAATAAATCAAAATTAATGATTAAAATAGTATTAAAATAGTTAGGGGTTGTGTCAAATGTTAGTGAATTTGTATCACTGAAGTGAATATTCGCGAAGCACGAATTGAAATGAACATTTTGAGTGCCAAATATGAAATAAAAATTACAAAATACAAATATTGTACCGAATCTTCAGGTCTTACAGCCTGCATGGGATCGGAAATTAACTTTTTTTTTTTTTTGCAGCGAAAGGACCAATTTTTATTTTTCAGAACGAAATGTTGACCTCCACCTTTTTTAAAATGTCGCCTAAGGGGACCGAGGAAGATTGTCATTTGGCTCAACGAAGATCGATTGACTCGAACACGAATTCTGTCAATTTTTCTTTGTGCGTTTTTTCTCCGACATACAAGTAGGACGGCTTTAAAAATGGTTTTTCGAATTTTTATAATTTTGTTCAATTTACCCACTGTGGGAGGCTTTAGTTTGTCTGCCCAACTCTGTTTGAATGAACGTCTCCCCCCCCCCCCCCGTCATCAAATTAAGGTTTTGGAACCTTTTTCAGGCCTTGTGGGACTGAAAATCCAACCAATCCAATGCCAGTTACTCCGGAAGTGGTAATCTTTTGTTTACTAAGTGTTAATAGTAACTCTTTTGTCAGTAATCGATTAACGTGAAATTGGACCATTTACAAATGCAAGTTCAACAGCACAAAATTTCTTTATATCAGTCTGTCCTAAAATCCTTTTCCCATTGCAACTATACAACTACGAGGACAAATCGACAATCTGTAATTGTAAGACGATATTTTAATTTGAGAAATCTTTTGTATGCCCCTATTTGTGGGCATACAAAATAAAATGTACTGCACGTGCGTCCTGCGCTTGAGTATGCTAGCCAGGTTCGGTCACCATACCTGTTAAATGACATTGATCATATGGAATCAGACCAGTGGAGATATACAAAGACTGTGCCTGGGCTACGAAAGTTAAACTATGGACAATGACTTAAATCCCTAAAGTAGGATTCATGAGAACTGCGCAGATTGATGGCAGATCTTGTTCTGACGTACACAATTTTACATATATGTTACCTCTGGATTTTTCTTTTTTCGAATTGAGAACTCAGCCAACTACTAGAGGCTCTTCTTCTAAATTGATGATTTCCCGGTATAAAATAAAAAACTGTAGGAAATTTTTTATCAGCAAAAGGATTGTTCCTGCATGGAACTCGCGTAGTTAAGAGACAGTCTCAGCCTCATCAGAACATACATTTAGAAAACTATTAAATAAAAATTGTTTCGAGCCTTCTTTCAACGGCCAGAATTCAATGAATGACAGAACTTGCCCATTTCCTTTCATTGGGGATGGTTGTTAGTGGTCCCGGGACCCTTTCCTTGCCGTTTTGCCTTTTATTTTGGCAATCAAGTCTTTTATTATATAGAAAAAAAAAATAGAAAAAATAAATAAATAAAAAAATAGAAAAAAAATTGTCTTTGAAGCTGTAATTATGTCTCATATAAATAAGGAATATCAATTTATGGGTCAAGAACGAAAACTATGATTTCACAATTACAGAAAGTGACAAATAGAACAATAAAGGTTTTTAAAAAAAAAAAACAACATGAAAATGATAAAAGCAAAGACGTAGGCAAACGCATAAATCTTCTAAATATTGAACAAGCACACAGGTTTGAAATTATAAGCAGAAGCAACTTAAAAATTGAAAAAAGAAACGAACCAATAAGAGCGGTAAGAGGTAATAATAACTGGATAATTGAACCACAATGGAGAAATTCGTATGGAAAGAGAGGGACAACGTACATGATACCACACTACATGAACGAATTACCCGTACATTTAAGAAACTTGAAAACTAGCATGCAAACTGAAATTTAAAAATGGATTAAAAATACAGAAAATATTTAAAACTAATTTAATAAACAGTTAATCAATAATAAAGGGAAATATAAATAAGTTTAGTGTATAATAATTGAATAGTTTAGTTTAGTAAATATGGAATGTAAATATTAATATATATATTGAAATTGCTAACATAACCAAGTCTTTTAGCCTGCGTGCCTTTTGTATGTTTATTTGTTTAGATTTTGCTTGGCTTTAGCTGACATGTATGCATGCACTTGAACAAAAAGCTATTATTATTATTATTATTATTACTATTATTATTATTATTACTATTAACAAACTTACTTTAAAGAATACATCAAAAGGTAATGGGTGAACAAAGCAAGTACTCTGCATTAAAGACTGGCCTTGTGAGGATACAAGATACACTAATATTAGAAACGGAAACTGTCCTGACTAAGACTCGAATCCAAGACTTCCCACAGACTAGGCCGGGATGACACTGCGCTACTGGGGCGGACCTCTGCTGAAGGTTGTTCAGCCTTTCCTAGTGGTGACGAAAAGGCTACAAGGAGGGAGAGCAACTTGCTTTTGGCGCAACACTGTAAATAATGCAAGTAAATACAAGAAATAATGCCGACTATATCGTTAAATTCACATGTGAATGCATCGAAACACAATGTTGTTTGTGACGCAACTCAGTATTCCAGAAAATATGGATTGTTCATGGAATTTAAATTTATTTTACTATGTTGTTCTTTTAGCCTTTCTATTCTTGCTGCTGCGAAAGGTTCCCACTTCTGGTTCTATTGATATGGATCCGGGCATTGTTCCCTCGGACGCCTTTCCAGCTCTACGTTTGAGGTTGCTCGCTGCTTGGCAATTCTTGTAGGACAAACAATTAGGCAATAAGTTGCGGTCTATTAAAGGCACTGTCCAAGAATGGCACTCGGCTAGTCGCCGTAGTCGACTGGAAGACATGGTATCAGTTCGTATGCATACTGGTCACACCAACCTTACTCATTGTTTCCTTTTGAGGGATATCCCTCCTGAATAGTATTGGTGTCGCTGGCCAGTCACGGTTTGTGGCATTCTTGTTGACTGTCACCATCTCAATGATGTTCGTTCGCAAGACATGGCGTGTTAATTGGGTGATGATTCTGTCCTCTTGTCCTGGGTTTTTCAGTTTTTGCAGGAGGTACAGATATAAGATAAGATCTAGATTTGGGGTTTGGTTAACATCTCTGTACTGTGTGGCGCAGTGGCAACCCGAGCCACATCACTCTGACTGAGGTTGGCACTAATGACCTAGCTGTCGATGTTCTTGTCCTCGACAATAAATGGTTTAAAAAAGGACAAAGGACTGCAGAACGAACACAGATAATCGATTGTACGTTTTTGGTAGAAGAGTGCCTTGTTGATATCCAAGATGGTTAAAAAAAACTATGGCGGCCGTCGATTAAAGCCGCCCCCTCCAGGAGGACGTAGCCGCTCATAAAATGCTTGCAGGACTCAAGATACGCCGCGCACATAATAGTGCTGACTGTTTTCTTCACTAAATCCTTTTTTCCATCTAAACATTTTAATAGAAATCCATATAACTAAGATAATAATATTTGTTTGTTTGTGTGTCGCCAGATTACCGAGGTTCCCACTCTTAATTCTTATTTCTACTGTTCGTGAGTCCGCAGTGGGAATATCGATAATCTTTTTTTTTCTGTTGTTTGTTTATATCGCTGTCAAACGGAATGTCTGTATAATGAATGAATGACGCAATTGTCTGTATAAGTAATGATTCGAACTGTGTTTTCAACAAAGAGACACAGTGCTGGTGACGTCACAATATTTTCCTGCAAACGGGAAAATATTTTCATGCAAACTGGGCCTCTTTGTCCCTTAATCCTGATCTAACTAAATCTAATGAAACCTTGGGCGACTGCTAATGGGAAATCACAGCATTTTAATGCAATTGTGAAATCACAACAATGCTCAACAAACGAAAGAATTATCTTGATTCCCACTACGACTTCAATAGAATTAGGAGTGGGAATCTGCGTAATCTGGCGACAATCTAATGAAAGCCTGGGCAATTGTTAGCGGGAAATTCAGTATTTTTTTGCAAAAGGGAAATCACTACAATGCTATAAGAAACCAGCTATAGAGCAGTGACATTTGCCGCCATATTGGCACCAGTATGGGTTTTGGAGGGCATAACTACAAGGTGCACTACATAAAAATGGAGTGAAAACAACGGAAGAGCGGATTTTTTAAGCTTAAAATAACGTTGTTTTCACCAACAACAAAAATCGCGCGTTTTAGGTCTAAGAAATCACTCTTCACAGTATCGGCTTCAGTATGACGTCTTCTGTTTCTCTCTGCAGTGCCCCTTGCAGCTAACCCATTAAGGCTCCACCATAGAGTTATACACAATAATACTACGCCGTGTCACTGCTCTATACGGGGGGGGGCGGCCCCCCTGTCCTAGTATTTTAATAAAGTGAAATTAATAATGTACAAATATTTTAACAGTAAATATTGCAATTCCTGGGAGGAAGAAAGGGCGACTGGCGCAGCTGTGTGTGTACCTGACATCATACCTACTGAATGTGTGAAAATGTTCTGCAACCCGGATCAGCCATAGAAATACAACTTTTTTGCTTAACAATTAAAGCTGTGCGTCGGTATCATTCGTATAACATTCAAGTCGTTATGAATGACAGCAGTGTCTGCTTTAGTGAAAATAATGCTAGTCACGACTGCGTTATTATTGGAGACATATTCATTGATTTGTTTAAAGATGGCTGCACTTGTTATATCAACATTAAAGCCTCTCACCGTTTTATTTCGTGCATTAATATCCCGGCGTAAACTACTGAAACGACAAGCTGCACTGACCACGCTTTTGTTAGAAGCCGAAATTACAGCAGATACAGTTGTGCAGTGATAACCACAGATGTTTCGGATCATTGTGCAACGGCGGTTTCGGTTGGGAATCAAAATGTTGCTGTTTACTCAAATAATAACGATAAAATTCATTCTCAACAAACCGATCATGCTTTTCTAATGATCAAACTGAAACTGGCTGATTGGAGCCAATTTCTTAGTTTGGATGATGGTAATGCTAGCTTTAGTAATCTAAACCAACTACTCTTAGAGCAGATTAAACCAGCAACAGTTGAGAAAAAAATCATCGTGGACGGCATCGTAAACTGATGCCGTGGATTGCAAATGGCTTATTACACATTAATGCACGGTGGTGACGTCACGCTAATACATCCCCATGCTAAAAGTGTAGTCGTTATATACGGTTAATCTGAAAACCCACACATGTCAACGTGGGTTAATTTTGATAACCAACACTTGTTTGATAACCTAACACTTTTTCCGGGGTCTACACAACCCCTGCTCCAACACGTGACATATAATGCCGACTTTGCTAAACTACCGTACACAACACAAATTCAACCAGCACACACCATTGCAACCAACACAAATCGGCACATTTGCAACCTGCGACAATTATTTTACTAACACGGAAAAAAAACCTCGTGTAGGCTACTATGCTAGGCCCCCACCCATGGAGGAATGCCCCAACCCAGCAACCTTTCGTTCCGACAGTACGAAAACTAGGCTAGTGACACTTGTAAATACACCTAAATACACCTGGAAACCTACGAGACTCAACCGAATAGCGCATTTTATATTCTATATCTTATTTAAACTAATAAAGTAGAAAAAATACGGTTTTACCTTAAACACAAAAGTCGGTGACTGGGACTGGGTATAGGGACGTCCTCCCGTATATGACACTTTCGTAGACAGGAAGTTTAAACCGGAAGTTTGAGTTCAGGAATTTACATATCTGTCGTATGCAAACGTCCTTAAATTCATTACGATTTACAAATAAAATTTTCAAATAAAATTTTTTTAAATCTCGAATAACTCGATATGTTAGCTTGACGTCTCACCTTACCATTAAAACATATATCCGTGAGCTATAGCTGGTTTAACAGCGATATTTGCTCATCTGCGAGAAACGGCTAGTCTAATATCTCGGGCGTGGAGGGAAATAATGGACTCGCGCTTACAGCACTCGTGCGTTTTCCCTCCACCCCCACGGTATTGGACTAGCCGTTTCTCGCAGACGAGCAAATATCGCCGTTAAACCGGCTGTAGCTCACGGATATCTATTACTTATCGCAAGGCTAAACACGATCAGCGATATATCCTATCTTTACAGGGGGCCCCCCCGAGATGAGGCTTAATGGCGCGTCGACAGCCACAGGGCTTGATATTCATATCGTTACACCAAAGTCTGATGATGTGTGATATATCGCCACACTAAATTGTGGGTGGTGATATGGATGACATGCAAGTAAAGTGGGGTGACGTCACATGTCGTGACTGTGAAGTGAACGACGTAATTTTTACATGATGAAGTTTCCGTGATGTACAACACGATAATATACGCCAGTCCATTCAATTAAAAAAAAAGCGTTTCTCTTACACCTTTTTTTTAAAAAGAATATCCACCCTCAAGACGCCAAAGCGCCCCCCCCCCCCCCCGCTCAAATGGTATGCCTGACTGCATCGATACAAAATTATGCAAACGTGACGACATAATATATGCATAAACAACACAGCTATAAAGCAGACTTTTCATTTACCCCAACAATTTTTATTTTTTATTTCGAAAGTTAGGGGCCGTGCAATAAATTAGTTATACCACCCGGGGCGAAACGTATCAGATTTATCCCCCGATAGGCAATATCCGTTACATGGCCAATCCGATAGAACTACGGTCTCAATGGCGTAGTTCTTGCGGATTGGCCATGTAAAGGATATCGTCCATCGGGTGGTAAATCCGATACAGTTCGCCCCGGGTGGTACAACTATTACTTAACAAGAAACTATGAAACTTAACAAGAAAGTATGTGCAGAATGGTGAAAAAACAACATTTACATCAGGAATTAAAACATAACTACTTGAGATGTAAATATTGACTGACTAATTTAATTGAATCACTTAAAGGCGATTATTCCATATCCCAATTTGCTCAAGCAAAGGGAGATCCTAAATAACGGTGGAATGTCATTAATCAAATAACTGGCAGAAAGCAACCGCAAAACAAAATAAATCTGCCGGGAACAATCCTCAAACCGACCACACAATCTGCCACAAATGATTATAATAGATGGGGAGTCAGTGACCTTTCAAGATTCTCCTGAAGCTTTTGTCGGCTTATTAGCACAGCCGGCAGGCAGCGCTTATTAGAGTTCGTTTGCCCACGAGAATTTTCAAACACTGGACAGGCTGCGGGGGCCCAGAATGCAATGCTGCAACATATAACAATGGGGCAACAATAGGCGAACAAGATCCGTTTGTAGTTCAATCGAACAAGATGCAACGATTAGATTAAGTTGTAGATGTGAGCGATTGACTTTCAGGTCTTTAGGCTCAAATTCAATAAAGTAAAGTAATGATGCAACGATGCTAGGGCACGAGGAAAGTAACATTGTCGTGGTAGCTTCGGGCTTCGGGCTGCGTAGTTTTTTTTTAGAGCGGGCGCATGGCCTAGGGCCGAGGCCCTAATAAAGTAGATTGGATTGGATTGGCTGCGGCTCCATTGTCGAGAGTTAAAATGAAATGGCCTTGGATTTCGCTTTAATCTTTCAGTTTGCAAAGTCTATTACGGCCTCAAAACTAAACGGCTGATATGACTGAATGATTTATTTACTTCTTCAATGCAGGCTTCGGGAAGCTAGTTGAATTGTTTCCGCGATTGTTTGCCATAATACGTCTGCTTGCAAGAATGCAGAATCAACTACCCATCAGCTGATACATGCTAACTCTAGATACACGCTATTGTGTTGCCATCAAATAACAAAAATGGAATAAAACTTGGCCAGAACCTGAACAGAAATACGCATTTTTAATATTTCGTTTTTTTCGCAAACAACATTGGGTGTACAGTGGACATGCCGTACACATGATAGACCAGACCGTAGCAATTACAATAAAACGAATGCGAAAAAAGCCAACAAACTGAACAAAAAACGGCTTCGCCACTTAGAAAAAAAGCATTAGAGCTTGTATCCCCATACTCACACGCTGTGAAGTTACACGAATAAAAAAGGATTAGAGTTCACTCGAACGCAACGAACTATAATTTGAACTCCAATTCCAGGGAACAAGGATTTTGACATGCCAGTTTCCATGCACACGTATTCATGTACAACACTAATCAAACAAACAAAACGGTTGGATACTTCACACAAACAAAATCCGCACACAAAATACAACATACGCACGAACAAAACGAAAATCTAAAACACATACAAACAGACGCCGTAAACAGCAAAACGCAAAACATCAAACAGGATGACAAATACATAAAAACAGAAAACAGGATGACAAATACATACACAAAGACAGGCAATAAAAACTGCCTGTCACAAATTATAAATGCACACAAAATACACATATAGCCACTCACAGGAAACATACTTAAAATATAAAAACAACATAACACAGACAAATATTAAAAAAAGCCTGTACAACACCCAAATTAAGTGCACACAAACATACACACGCACACAAACATTAAACATTTCAAACACAAACTGCGTCCACTTTCTGACATAACCACTGAACAAAAACAGTCTTGTTCCCTGGAATTGGAGTACAAATATAGTTCGCTGCGTTCGAGTGAACTCTAATCCTTTTTTCTTCGTGTACATTCACAGCTGTGAGAATGGGGATACGAGCTCTAATGCTTTTTTCTATGTTCAGTTAATTCAATAATTTTTTCATATCGGTATAAGCGAAAAGATTCTTCGGTTTCTTTCTTCTGAAATTCTTGAATAAGCTTACGAAACGTCCTCTTCTAGACCTAAATCTTTTTTCTTTCTCCCCGTAAATATATCAAAAATGAAAAAACATTGTGCGCAATCTCCTGCTAACAAAGCCCAAGGGCACGACCACATCATAAACAAGTTAATGAAATCTCTCTCGGAAATTCTTGCACATATTTTAGTTGATTTGACAAACAAATCTTTAATAAATGGCATCTTCACCTCCATCTTGAAACAGGATACTATTATCCCAATCTGGTGTTAAACACGAGCTGAACAATTACGGGCCTATTTTCATTTTGCTTGTTTTTTTCTAAAGTGGTCAAGCTGTGTGTTAAGCCTAGACTGACAAGCTTCATAAACAAATTTGGCATTTATCCAATTAAGAACCATTTGGATTCCGGAGTGGCCTCAGCACTGAAGACGTATTACTGAAGTTTATTGATGTGTTCAGGAGCTTTCTGGACGTAGGAAAATCCAGTAGCTCTTTTTTCTGGATAAATACACAAAAAACCTTTGATATCATAAAACCCTTCTTAAAACCGCTGCAATTCACACACGAGATGTACCGCTTCAGTGGTGAGAGCCATTTGAAAGGAAGAACCCACCTCGTTAGTCTCAAGTATTATCGTAACCTCAAAATAAATAGTCATGGAGTTCCCCAGGACTCAATATTGGGCCCAATTCTATTTCTAATGTACATTAATGATTTCTGTAATGGTTTTAATGATTTACGTTTTGCGTTTGATGATGATACTGCCTTACTGTATGTAAGTGACTCAATACGATGTCCATGCAAAATCTAAATTAAATAAATACAGATGCAAACCTATTTACGTTGCCTTTTGGACTTGTATGTCAGAGTGTTTGAGCGGGGAATCGAACCCACGACCTATGAAACCAAAGGCCGAGGTCTTACCACTGAGCTATGCACGTGTTAAATGCTGCCCATGGACGTTTCATTTTGGCCGTGTCAGTATGGCTCAGCGGTACGACCTCGGCCATAGGTTTCAAACGTCGCGGGTTCGATTCCCCACTCAGACAGTCTGACATATAAGTCCAAAAGGACAAGTAAATAGGTTGAGCTTTCGGCTTTCCGTCGTTAATCAAATCTAATTTGCGATCGGAGTGTCATTAGAAAATGGTTCAATCGAAAAGGGATGGAGTTTAGGTAAAAAAAAAACGTCGTAAGTTAGTTTTTCTCTCAAGAAAAATGTAAATACTGATAAATGTAAATAAACGAAAGACTGCAGATGCCCCAAATCATTAGCGACTCCGAAGACGGACCAAGGCCGAGCCAATGACCAGGACTAAAGGTGGACAGACATACTATTGACTCCCTGTAAAGAAATTAAGAAGGGTCTTGCACATATTTTATCACATGTAAGCTTACTGTACACAAAACCAAGGTGGACGTACACTATGCTTTAGTGACATCTCATGCTGGGGAGGCATGAGTTTCACGATTTTACAACCTTTACTCACAATACAAAAATTGATTGTTAAAACTCTGGCTTTTTCGCAAAATCAGGTCGCCCTCAATGCCACTTTTCGCGAATGGAATCTGTTCTTCCACTGAGTTCTATATTTAGTCACAAAATTGTTTCCTATTACCATAAGGCATCATTATCTCTTCCACTTGCAAGCAGTCATTTTTACGCGTGTTATGAGTGATCCAAGACTAACGTGCAGGCTGCTCATAAATATTTTACATACTTTGCCCCCAAAATCTATAACCATCCACTGCACGATATAAGTGTTGCCGTGCATAGATTTGGCAAAGATCTCTGATCATGGCTGCTTGGCAGAGACAAAGTGGGGAAAGTCTTACAAAAGTCTTAAAACACGTGGTCTCATTAGAGAAATTTTTTGTATTAGCACAGGTTACAATGTTTCTCACTGCAGAGGCTTTCTTTCTTTTTTTTCCATTAGTCCTGCGCACGAGTGCTTAACTCAGGCAGAACTTTTTTTTTCAAATGGTTTTTTTTCTATTTACAACTTCATGTAGTTTAATATTTATTTATTTACCGTGCGGACAAGAAATTTAAATAAATAGAGATGCAAACCTATTTACGTCGCCTTTTGGACTAAAATGTCAGACTGCCTGCACAGGAATTGAACCCACGACCTTTGAAACCAAAGGCCTAAGTCCTACCACTCAGCCATACTGACACGGCCCAGAACTTAAACATACCCAAACTTAAACAGCCGTGTCAGTATGGCTGAGCGGTAGGACCTCGGCCTTTTAGTTTCAAAGGTCATGGGTACGATTTCCCGCTCAGGTAGTCTGACATTTAAGTCCAAAAGGCAACGGAAATAAGTTTGCATCTGTATTTATTTAAATTTTTTGTTCGCACGGTAAATAATAAATAAATAAATAAATAAATAAATAAATAAATATGAATGAATTTGAATTGAATTTACATGTAAATGGTGATAAATAGAAATTGTGTATTCTTATATGAATCGGGATGCAGCTCACGCTAGCATTGATTAAGTCTGGGTTGAAGTTAAGTTAGGGTTAGGGTTTGGGGAAAACATTCTAAATAAAAGGTCTAAATGGCATCTACAAATGGCGATTGATGCGGGAGTGGGACCAGTGGGATGACCAGGAGGGAAGTGAAGTTTAAAGCTAAAAATTCAAGCCCAACATTCTTCCATCACGTGAGGTTACAATGGATTGCTCACAAAACGTCAAACATAAATCTATCATTGTTGATAACAAAAGGTGATATTAAAATACAAAGTCTTCAGTCTTGAGTGTTACAATCATTGTTGAACTCTGGAGATAACAATTGGGTGTTCAGATCGGCAACTCGATATCGGCAATCGGCAGATGTAAGCAAACTCTCTCTACAGTGGGAGTGCAAGATGAACAAACATTAAATTAAAGGACTGCGACCGGGTATTTAATGAAGACTTACGCCGGAGTTATCTAAACGCTCGGGCACCAACATCGAGCCCGAACACGGAAGAACAATACTAGTGTGACGGTCGTCCCACTAGTTACAAACGGCGATCTCCATCGCGAATAGTGTTTTTGTTTCCACCATTTGTAATTATTTTCTGCATTCGTCACACTAAAGCACCTTCTTTGTGGTATATTAGACAAAATGGCTGTGTGTTGATCATGTAGTGCTCGGGGCCACTAGATTTATAGATCGGGCTACTTTATCACTACTACTAAAAAAGGCGGAGGAAATGGAGGGGGGGGGGGGGTCACGGATTTTTTTGGACACTCTCAACGAGGAAGGGTCACATTTTTTTTTTGGCCTGTTTCGAGGGGAGAAGTTCCACAAAAAACACCTACCAAACTTTGAACTCAAAAATGAAACTTTCAGCAGTCAAATTTTCTAAAACGCCGTAGTTATTTTTCACGTTTCACGTCTTGATGTTGTAAAGGGAGTGGACATGCAGACTCGGAACTGCCTTGGTAATGCCAGTAAGCATCGTTTGCATCAAAACTTATTCTACCGTCACGAATCATGAATCTCAGTCCAAAGTTGATTTAAACAGCACTTCTTCGAATGTTTTCAAGAACATACTTTAAAGTCATGGCTGCAGTGGTTTTCCACATAATTAGGAACCTGTTGATGCGAAATACTATTCTTTAATTAGTCCAGAGGAAATGCACAATCAACTAGAAAAGATATAAAAAATGCTTGGGGTGTGTGTGTGCGAGGGGGCGTTATAATATTTTTTCACCTTGAGTGGGTGTGGAAGGGTTCGTATTTTGTCTTGGCCAAGAGGGTCATCGAAAATGTGTAGGTCACATTTTCAATTCCTCCAACACATAAATAACAATTGGTCCCTAAAATAAAAAATAAAAAAACATGATTTCAGTCGAGTAATCTTTTGTTATTGGTTTAGCTCGTTTTAAGAGTTCGTTGTTTTTGTTTCGTATAAAGTTCGTTATCCTGTTTATTGCGCGCTACCGTTTAATTTTTAATTTTTTGGCAGCTACCTTTTTTGAGAACAGCATCCCTCACCGGCACGTTTGAATCATAATGAATAGCCTATGAACTAAACATCATGGGGGGGGGGGGGGTTGAACAAATTTCCTGACATAGTTTGTAAACATAATAATCTCTATAATTATTTCAATAATCCCTAAAAAGCTTCCACTTCTCCTATTTTCCCCTCGCCCTCACCACGAGGTATTAAAATTCATTAATATTCCATTAAAGATAGCAAACTGCATTCATTATAAACGGCATATAGTTAGCATTAACAAGGTGCATTTTAGAACATGAAGATTTACTGGCCCAATAGGATACTTACGTTTTAATATTTTATGTCATAATGAATTGACTCGTCATTATAAGATCAGTTTCCCCCTAAAAGTGCAAATGCCCCCCTTAAATAATTTAGTAGCACGGCAACGCGTTGGTCGTCCGCATGACGCGATCAATAAACGGCTTGCCGATCATTGTCATGCACGGGCGTCCGTTTGGCGAGTATTAATATTTGGAATAACAAACGCATGAAAATTAATCAGAGCATGAAACGAGCTTGTCAGAATAATTAATTCCATCATTACTAAACTTATCAATAACTGCCCACAGAATACTGATTGTCCACTCCACGGGGGATATTTCGGAAAACTGGCGTCGGGGTGCGCTACCGGCGACATCCAGTGGCCCAGAATGGTACTAATCACACAGATGGCACCGCGTTTAACCACACGAACAGGCGGCGGTTCTTCGTGGGAGTTGTTATGAAATTCTTACAGGGGCACACCTCTCAAACAGTATCAGGTCAAAACCAAAGCGCGGAAATAACGGTGCAAGACAAACAAGTGACTACAGCGACTACCTATCCAGTTTTCTGTACACTTCCGCCACTACACATATATGTTAAGGCGCACACCTCTATCACGCACACTATTACTATCACTATCACTATTATATAATCTAAAAGCAGTAACTATCACAAGTCCCAGTGAAAAATGTGTTAGCTTTTAGGCCTATTTTAGATTTTAGGCGTAATTGTCAGCATTTAGGCCTATTTTTTTTTACCTACCGATTTAATTTCGTAAGTAGCAGCAACAAGCTGCAACCTAGCACGATATATGTTTACCAGACAAGCAGATTCACCATTTAAGGCGTAGCCCGATGTGACACTTCGGCTTTGAGATTATGGGATGGCCGCCGCCATTAAGATTGAACATGGGGTGCAAATTCAACTCAAAACTGAAGTCCGAGTAGAAGGGTGAAACACGCTCAGCTACAGTTAAACTGTGATACTGTTTGTAAAATTTATCCAAGCACAGGCAAAAGTTTGGACTAATTTCCCTTTAGCTGTTCGTTTTTATAAAATGATGTTTGCATCAATATCATCGTTTTCATCTTTGTAGCAACCTGCCTTTACTATGTACGTTGCCTTCATCGCACAACATAGGAGCGATTACGACTGAAGAATTATCGCATGCGTATCTCACGAATCTCTATAAGGCGAGAACGGTGTGCAAGGTGGGCACCATGTTGTTTTAATCTGAAATTGCTGTTATGCTCTTAATAAGGCGTTACAATAACTTTGTAAAATAAATAAATAAATAAATAAAAAGATTGTAGGGCTGGCCTCACCCGAATATCATTCAGAATAGAACCGGAAGTTAGCACGCGCCATGTTGGCGTTACCGGCGGCAGCCGAACGCCGGAAGTAGTGAAGAGTGCGAAGGTTTGGAATGCATTGTTCCTAGTACAGTTGCGACCCCCTGGTTTAACCACAGGAACAGGCGGCGGTTCTTCGTGAGAGTTTTTATTGAATCCTTAAAGGAGCACACCTCCCAAAGGGTATTCCGTCTAACCAGCACGGAAATGACAGCGCACGACAGAACAGCTACGCCATAACAGGGCAACGACAATATAGAGCACGACACATCCGCACGCGACAAAACAGCGCGACGAGAAAACAGCACACAAAAATTGTTTAAAAACGATGGCGTTTCGAGATTCGTCGGTGCTCTCCTCAGATCAAGTACAAAACTTTCATAGTCTGATTTGATTTTATGTATGCTTTCTAAGAATAGTTGACGCTTCACCACTGTTGCAGGATATCCCATCTAAATATGCATACGCGCTTTGGGTCATACGCCAACGTATCATCCTCGGAGCAAACTCAACAACTAGTATAGTTAGACTACAGCCTGTTTGCACGCGCGACGGCATGTATCCTTCCGAAGTTTCCAAATATGTATAAAGGCTCGATCAGATATTTGACGTGTTATCCGCTTAGCCTCCGATTCTGCCACCAGTCGCGCTGCAAGCACACGTCCGTAAAAGCCAATCAATGGATTGAACTGTGGAAGTGACACGTGACACGTGATACGCGGATTTTAAACTTGAAACGATACATTGCCACTAAATTAATAAAGTTTAACAACAATGCTACGTACCTCTTTATGCACTAGACGTCAAAATAAAGGTTCATAGGCTAAATTTCGTTAATTTTAAACAGACGAAGGACCACGGTACGTACATATTGTTCTGTGTTTGCAAAGCGGTATTTTTTTTTTTTTTAAGCGGTATTTTTTTTTTCTTGCAGAATAACGACAAGGGACAGAAGGGGTCTTTAATTGCAAGGGGTTTTTAGTTGCAAGGGGTCTTTAGCTGCAAGGGACACAAAGGTACACAAGGGGGCCTCTCACTGGCATTATTTTGTTATTTCCAGCCGGCTTAATAGAAATTTCGGCAAAATTGCGGCTAGCCCATAGCCACCGATTTTCTGTCCACCACCGGTCAACTATAAATTCGGCCGGCTGGCGGCTTAATTTTCGGCTAAACCGACCGAAATAAAGCAAAGAATATCATACGTGAAATTCACAGCACATGAAAAAATGATGAAATGTGAGGAAATTACCATTTTTTGGAGGGTAGGGGGACATAATGCATGTCTTGATGATTAGCAAATGGAAAAAAAAAAGGAGAAAACCGTGAGGGAAAAAAAATCTCTACCCTGAAATTATAGTATTTAAATAAAATCCAAGCCACACCACGTACATGTGTCTCATAACATCATTACTTGAACCTTAAAACGAAACCGAAAGTAACCATACTACATGCTGATGAAGATACAAATGGCGCTCATAAGTTGCTGGCGACAGAAATCGTTTAAAAAAACTATGAAACATAAGACAGTCGAGCAGTTCGCCATTAGAGACCAGATGCGAGTAATTTTATGATTGTTTATTGTTGTTTTAATGTATTACAGCTTAAAAATTTGCAGCGTTAGCCGTATTTTTTTCGGCGGCTAGGCCAGGTGGCGGCTGAAAATATTAGGCGGCTGTTTGGCTGACTCATAAAAATGCGGTGTGGCGGCTAACGATGGCGGCTTAGGGGTACAGTCACAGTCTCCGAGGGGCTGTGAGA
>JAHWFP010176721.1:7853-18378 GCA_023313725.1 Lithobius niger
TGTTGACTCAAACAAGTTTTCTTCTAAACTTCGAGTCATTTCATGTATTAAATTTCATGTATTTCATGTATTAAATGTATTATTATATTGTAAAAATCGATAAATTTGTTAAAAAATCTAAAGTTTATATATTTGCAGATGACACAATCTTAATTTCAATAAATACAAATTATATTGATATGAACAGCAACTTACAAAAGGACTTTGACATGATTAATAGGTGGTTAGTGGAAAACGAACTATATATTAGTGAAGAAAAAACATCATACCTTGAAATAACAGTACCAAAAATGAAAAATAAACAAAAGGCAAGAATAATAACACATTCTGAACAATGTAAAAAAATTAAGTTCGGAATAAGTGATAATAGTTGTAACGAAACCTGCAAAGAAATTGACACTAAAATTGTAACAAAATATTTAGGATTAGAAATTGACATGCATTGGAACTTTAAACAACAGATTTTAAGAATAATAACAAAACTTATAAGTAGCATTTTACGCTACGGAATTGAAATTTATGGTTTTGCAGCTGATTATTTAATACAAAGACTTCAAAAAGTACAAAATAAGGCAATTAAGGTCCTGTTCGGGAATAATCAAGAAAGAACTAATGAAATATACATAAAACATAATATTTTAAAAATAACAGATTTAAGGGATTATATAATAATTGTAAAAAGCTATTATCAAAATAAATATAAAATATATGATGAAACAAAAAGTAATCGTTTGAGAACAACATCACAGAAATTTAAATTACCACAATGGAACAATACATATGGAACAAGAAATAAGAATTATTACATACCGAATATATATAATAAATTAAATAAGAATATGTTAGAATATCAGTCCAAAGCTGAATTAAAACGAAATCTAATGACTGAATTAGTTAAAAAATATAAAATACAAAATTAATTTTAAAGATTATTAAAGGTACTCGTTGACTTATTGTGTTATTAAAATGTATTAGTTTTAATTGTAATTGTTTATTTCATGTATGTATAATGTAATTGTCATGTATAAAACGTGTAGAATTATTGCTGCTCATACAAGTTTGTTAATTCAAACTTCGAGAATTTTTTCATGCAATAAAATTATTATTATTATTATTATTATTATTATTATTATTATTATTATTGACAAAAAGCAAAAAAAAATGAACTATTATTCTTGTGTTGAAAGCTTGATTAGATATGGTATTGAAACATGGATTTACTGCTAACTTCCACATAAATAGACTGTTAAAACCGCAAAACCGAATCATAAAAATTATCTTTAACGAATACGGAAATTTAAAATCTAAACAAATATACAGGAAAACAAAAATTCTCAAAATTAAACAACTTACAGATTTCGTTGTAATTCTGAAAAAACTATTTTAACTGTGACCACAAATTAAGCTCAACTATAAAGAATAATTATTTCAGGAAAACCAAATATCGATATGAAGTGCCTTTTGCCAAGAATCAATCTGGCAAACGAACAAACAAATATAAAATTCGTACTATATTTAATGAAATCCCTATTGAACGGCTCCAAATTGATGGGATAAATGAGATTAAAAATTAACTATTCGACTACTTCTTGTTTAATCAAGAAATCGATTAAGCAATTCCCAGATAAACCTTCGGTCTGTTTTTTTTTTTAAATATAGTGTGTGTATGTGCATTCAGTGATTATTATTATTTTTTTGTACTTAAACTGTTACGTTGTGTTTATTTTTGCTTCCGATCCCTACTATGGATTTATGTTCAAAATAGTACTTGTCAACAAATAATGTGTTCAATATTACCTCCATATTGTTCGTTATCATGTGCCTTTTATTGTATCTGACTTATACGGCACTCACAAGTTCAACATGAACTTCGAGCCGTCGTAATAAACTACTTACTTACTACAAAACCCGTTAAACACTTAAGAGTACATTAAATCAGTTAAAGTTTGTTACTACTCATTCTTTCGGAACTTTATGTACTCCTGCTTTACATTTAACTGTTGATTAAATTCTCAGAGCGTAATAGTCGATCCCGCAATACGTGTTGCAGCCAGCAAGAATAAAATGGCATAAAATCCGCTGATGCGAGCAAACTTAATTTGTGATCGAAGCCGTTTTTCCATGCACCCGAAGGAATTTATCATAAATTGAGAAAGGGACAGTGAACCTCAAAACTCAACTGAATTAAGCAGGTCTTCGGGCTCCTACGAAACGGTGGACCATCCATCAAGAATAACGATCCCCGGCAAAAGAAGAAGAAGAAGCGAGGTATATGGAAGAGACTGGGCACAAAAAGGCCAGAAAAACGGACAACTTCCCTCCTATAAATTTAAATCCCTCTTCGCCTGGGATTTGCACACACTTTCCTTTTTGAAGGGCACAAAAAAGTGGGATTGAAACTGCTCACACACGAATTTTCAGCTTTTGGCCAAACTTCTTCAGTTGGGAATAGCGTATAAGCTGGGCAATGCGTACCGGTTTAAAGCTGGGCAATACGTACTCCTGCCATACTCCTTACGTTTTACCATGATGGTTACCAATATGAACAGGCTTGGCGTTAGAGACATCGTCTGCGAGCGTCATATTATGTCACTAGTCGCGCTGTAAGCATACTGTAAAAAAGCGATATTTTACAAAAAAATGTAGTAGAGAGATATAAAGTCGAGCAGAAATCCTTGAGAGCATATGGTGAATTGGTGATGGTAGCTCGCATAATGATATTCTGGAATAGAAAATGAACAAAAATGAACAAAAAAAAATATTACTGCAATGTCCTGCTCCTGTCGAAAATGTGTGCTGGAGCACCGCTCCGCGTGGATATTAATTAAAGGAGCACCGCGGTCCAGAACGATTACACCACTGGACGTGACATGAATGTGCTTAGGTGCCGTTTTGTGTCAGTTCTTTTAGTTGGGGCAATAATTTATAAATATAATTACATAAGAGGTCAGAGAGCAGGCAACGGTCCACGCAACGGCCTAGCAACGGTCCACGGCTAACGGCCCCACTCATCTGGTTGGAGGGATTGCATTGCGGAAAAGCTTTTCAGGACAGCATGCTCGAAGGAGGAGCTTTAAGACCGCCTTGAGTCTTATTTATTTCGGCCAGCATGAATACGAACATGGAAGAATGTATATAACGGAAGTGATCATTAGAAAGAGGGGGGGGATTGAGGCTTAATGGTGCGTCGACATCTAGGTCATTAGCGCCAACCTCATTCACAGTGCAGTGGTCTGGGTTGCCACTCCACCACACACATTCCAGAGATATTAAACAAAACCCTAATCGAGATCTTATCATAGATCTGTACCTCCTGCAAAAATCGAAAAACTTCGGAAGGGAGGACAGACTTATCGCCTAATTGACGCGCAATATCTCGCGGAAGATGGAAACGGCAAAGATGGAAGCTTTTCCGCAATGCAATCCCTCCAACCAGGAACAGCCAAGTCGTTTAACCATCAAGATGGCGACAATCAATAAGCAAGTGCCGGACCGTAAGTGGCCGCCAACACCAATGACATTCAGGAGGAACAACCACCTCATCAGAAAGAGGGGATCATTAGCAGTGGAGGGGGGGGGGTGGAATTACGGTGCGTTGATTGAGTGAGCGAAGCGAACGAAAATCAGCGTATGCTAGCCAGTGTCCGCAACAATTTGAAGAAACTATAAATTCAATGGTCGACTCTCAATTGCAAAAAAAAATAATTGAATTTACTTCTTCTCCTTCAACGATATTTACAAACATGAATTTTTACAACGAGACATCGAACAAACGAATTTGTCCCACAAGCCGGCAAAGAGCGTCTCCGCCGCTTGTAGCAACCTTTTGCGAGTGTCTGTCCTTTTACGCCAAAAACGTTCTAATATAATCTGTTTTAGCGCCACTCAATCGGATACAATTTTACACACGAATGAAATGTCATTTCTTATGGTAAACATGTTGCTTTATTTGGCGTTCGATGGCTTGGCCAATGTTTCCAAATTCCTTGCTTCTCGAATGCGGTAATTACCCTTAATTGCAGGTAATTGGATAATGACTGTTATAAGGCATTCGAATGAAATGCTACCGCCAAACCTTACAAAACTTAATTCGGTCGAACATGGACACGCACACATGAGCTACCATACCTGACCAGTGTTGTAAACCGTGCATTCAACACCACCCGTGCGTAGCATGGGCTTCGGCTAGTTTTTGTTTAATTTCCATGAATAATGAATGATTAATGTCTGAGTAATGTTATCTAATGCCAAAAACCTCGACACACCCAGGTTAACTGAGTTGTGAATTCAAATCCACCAATAAAGCAAAATGCATACGTTAAATTTGATATGAATCGGACAATGATTTCGAAAGTTATCGTGGATACAGACCAGACAGACAAACAGACAGATTCCAGCACCGCATTAGAAGCGCCTTTGCTTTGCAGCACAACGCCTCACAAAATTACAGAGACGGAAACGAAAGCTCACATTACTTAAGGCGGATGTACATTAAGCCCGGTGTACAGTAGGCTAGTTGACTGAGCCGAGTAATATGCGAGTCGAGTTGACTCGCTACACGCCCTTACTCACCCAATGCTCTCCCAATGTAAACATCTACTCTACAGGGCGAGTAGCAAGTCTACTCGACTCGCACATTACTCGGCCCAGTCAACTAGCCTAGTGTACACCCGCCTTGAGGCTAGTTGACTGGGCCGAGTACTGGGGCGTGTCACTGGTACGAGTGCATGCGAGTTGCTGCTTACACTAGATTCTTACTCGTCCAGAACTGTCAATGCAAGTCCGTACAAATTTCGACTTTGTAGCTTTCCCACTTTACCGCCAGGTGGGGTGCAGCCGTCTTGTTAACGTAACTCGCCCACTGACTCGCATCAAAATATTAAACCTGTGGATAGTCGACTGACATACAAGCAGCGAGTCAAGTGCGCCCGCACGGTCGAGTAGAGTAGTTGTTCACATTGGGAGAGTAAAGGGCGAGTAGCAAGTCAACTCGACACGCACGTTACTCGGCCCAGTAAACTAGCCTAATGTACATCCGCCTTTAAGGCTGGTGTATATTAGGCTACTTGATTGGGCTGAGTAATGTGCGAGTCCAGTAGACTTGCTACTCACCCTCTACTCGCCCTGTAGAGTAGAGGTTTACATTGGGAAAGTATTGGGCGAGTAGCAAGTTATATACTCGCATATTACTCGGCTCAGTCAACTATAATGTACATAGGCTTTAGTCTTGTTATCGCGATGGGGTTGCCGGATTTTTAACCGAAGGAAGGTGGTGAAAGCCAAACGCCCGGAGGATCATTACAATACTTTGAAACTCTCTCGCTCTCTGTCGGTTTGTCTGTCTGTTTGTCCACTAAAGTAGAGTTAGGTTGGTTGGGATTTAAAAATAAGGCGCGAGGCACTTTCCATCTCCCGTCACAAACAAGCTGACCGTGACGTCATTCTCGTGGTCGCGTTCAACAGCAACAATGAGAGAAAAACAGAAATTTGTATCCATTTATGATAAAAAGCTCACGATTCAGCTTTAAAATATGGCGGCAATTACAGTGGGCAACTTGCTCGATACCGAGATTATATATTTTTTTGAACGTGGTGGATATCTCCATGGCACAAATAAGAGAAATAATTTCTTCTTCGTATATGACGTTAGTTATTACCTGTCTCTGGTTCGCCACGGTCAGCGGTTTGATTTTGCACGACCGACACGCCGGGGCAAACCCAAACGGCCTTCTCAATTGCTAAACCTTTATTAAGATTTATCAGGATTAAACACGCATACGGCTTTTTTTGCAGTAACCTACTTAACTGCATACATTCGTTTTTTACGTTCTGAAGAGCTCTTCTTCAATAGAAAATAAAAAATTAAGTTAGAGGCATTCCATCGGTTAAAATAAACTTGTGGTTTCAATACGGCGGCATTTCGCTCAAGAGAGCATGTGCAGAGATGCGCAAGAAACTATGGAAAATATGGGGGGGAAACGCGAGTCGGACATAGCATCAAGCGATAGCATGGCTGGGAAAGACAGTTGCAAATCCCAACCAAACTCTACTCCCGTGGTGTGACCAGATTTCGATCGAACCAGCCTACCTGGTGCAACCCCACTATGCCCGGTACAAGGAAGAACGCCGGAAGGATGGTTGAATTTCAGGGTTTATTCCAGGGCACGTGGTCTGTTCTTAGGAGATGTTGTCCAGTGGTTCAAGGATGCTCTAGGTAGGGCTTCTGGCGTGGCACACTTCAGAAAGAATAGTAGCTGATCAGGACTAGCTCCCAGACTGAGGCTGAAGGGGGCTGCAGTGCCTCAAGTTCCTAGAGCTGCAGCCAGTACCCACCACATGTGGTGCAAGGTACTTCCTGTAGTGCATCCTGATATTCCATGAGCCATCTCTGCTAACAGGCACTCCTAGCAGGCAAGGCCAGAGCCATCCTGACCACTGATCTCCAGAGACTAGACCATACATCAGAATACATAGCATAACTGGCATACATAAACATTGATACAGAGTATACAGAGTATACATACAGAGTACATAACATGGAGCCATAGCATCAGGGTAAAGAGGCCCACTAAGGCGCTAGCTTAAAGGTACCTGAGAAAATAAGGAAAGCTGCGGAACCGTTGTTGCACTGGTCCGTCAACTATCTTAATCCCATCCCAACTCCTGCTTTGTAATCAAGCCTCCAAACGTGTAGAAGTTTGCGAAAAAGCAGTTTCTTAAGGATAGTAGGTCGTGCATGTTTCCTTTTTTCCGCTTTTATCATTTAAATCAAAATCCACAACACTTGGTTTTTTTGGGGGGTTGTTTTTATTCACTCTCCTTTCGCTATTTGCCAGCATTACTTTTAAGGCTTCTGACGTATAGTGTCGGGCACTGCACTGCCTGCTGCAAACGTCTATTAAAGTTACCGTTTTTGTCAAAAAAAAAAAAAAGAAAAGAAGGGGATGCTTTATTTTCTTCCTTTTGCGAAGCTAGGAAGGAGAGTCACAACTCACAAATCCTGGTAGCGACTAGCCGCCCAGAAAAATAACGAGAGGAAATAAAGCGTGAAAGTTAGCGCCATAACTTTAAAAAATCTCATTTTCGGTGAAATTTAATTCAATACAGCGAAGAAGGAAATCTGAAATGTAATATCGCACCTTTTTCCAGTTTCTCTTCTCCTCTCCTTTCCTTCCCCCCCCCCCCCCTGTCTTCACCACGACAATCCAGTTTTGACAGGGAGCCGCCAATAACTGTTTCGTATTTTTTCTCTCTCAACTATCATTTTTTTTCTCTCTTTTCTTTCTTGGCGCTGTTCCAATCCTGCAACGTCGCCGTAAAACGCCTTGATTTGATTTGTTGGACTTCCCGCGCCTCGTGATCACGTGACAACACGCTGGCAATCTGTAGTAACAAGGTCTCATCATAACGGCGGGGGATGCCCCAAAACTATCCTACAGTTTCGGATTGTATTCCTGCCCGGCAACATGTCTCCGAGTGTCATGTCCGATGTTGTAACCATGGATACGGGATAATAGAAATCGGAGACCTGTCACACGTTGCCGTCTCTGTCCATTGACTCGAAAAAAAGTATGTTTTTTTTTTGGCTCAATGGAAATTCTTCATGTCTTTTTGTTAGTGGCGTTGTTGCTTTTCTTCCTCAACAACAACAAGTGAACGAAAATAGATGAGAGGTGACATGCCCGGTGAACTGCAAGAATTCTGTTTATCCGAACCAAACAAGGCGCACGAGCTTTTCAGAATAGCACCAATCTGTGTAATTATCGTGCTCTTTCTCAGTCAGACACGGCGCCGACGATAGGTTTCTAGTGAATAAGCCTCATCAAATGGTCTGTTAATAGAACTACTGTGAAATTCAAATTCAACTGTCAGATGGCTTATTTCCCCCATGATCGCTTAATTTCACAAAGAAATGAAACGAGGAAAGGAGTGAAGACTCGGATAGGCCAGCATATGGGCAATGTTAGGAATGATTACGGCATTGCAGCCCATTGTACTGCCACACAGCATGAGATTGGTTGGGAAAGAACAGAAACGCTTATCCATTTTAATTCGGCAAGGGACAATCATCTTCGTTGCCTCGAATCTATAGCCATCCAACACCATGAAAAGAATGGGATCCCCCTTATGAATATCCAGGGTCCATCACACCCCAACGTGGGACACTTAGTAGGAGAAGACTTAGGAGAGAGGTTGGCGCACAAGTGGAGAATCAACAGAGGCCAGATTGGCCCTATACCTTGCAAGTATGGGAGGCCACAATGTAGGCCATGCCTTGTAAATGCTGGAGGCTGTGATAACTGCCAAAGTCAATTCCAAGCAACTGACAACAAGCAAGGATGTGACCAGAGACCTAAATTGAACTTTGGAGGGCCTGATGAAGGCAGTAGGGGTACTGTTGAAAATTAGAAAGACTGTGAGAGTGTCTTCTTTGTGAAATTAAGCGATCATGGGGGAAATAAGCCATTTGACTCATCAAATGGATTTTAGGTTTCATGTGTCGTATGCCCCGCGTATAGTGAAAAACCATTTACAGAGATTCTGTTTCTTCGTCCTTCCCCACCCACTCCCTTAGAAAAAAATGGCTCAGAGAGACTAAATGGCTACAGATCTTAAATGTTGTGTACTGGTAGAATAGAACTTACTGCAACATACCGCTGGAAATGTTCTGCAGTAAGTCCTATTGAAACAGCAGTTTATACCGTCTTCCAGGTAGTGTTACGTAGAGTATCAAACTCAACAATAAACATAAGGTCATTCATTATACTCATCGTTGCTAGGGCTTCTTATTTATATTGTATGTATTCGTTATGCAAACCATATCCTGTATTAATCCTTGTACGATTATTGTTATTGTAAACCTTTTGTACTTAACCTGATGCCGAGATGGTGGTAAAGGTTGGCTACCAGTTCTGCCACCAGATGTAGCAGCAGGCAGAGATGTCTCATGAAACCTCAGTGCTTCTTGGGTAACACTGCATCTTGGGTAACAAGGCACAATGGGTAATAGCCGTGGGAGGCCCTGCTCTCCTGTGGCTAACCAGTCTTGGGTCCTGAAGCTATCCAGCTAATGTGCCCTCTCGCTATGCCTAGCGTCTATAGGGCAAGCTTAACTATCAACATTAATGAAGGGTGTTAAACTAACATTTATAAGGCACGTAAATATGTGGCCTAGCACTACGGCTGGCTCGGATAGAAACTTCCGGTCTCCCTCCTCGGGAAGTGGAGCCCCTAACTTCTTTCCCAGCAGGCCTTGCGTAAAGTATTGGGCTGCAAGAGGCAGTACGGATCACATCATTGGCCAATATAGCACAAAATCAATATTCGCGCCATACATCTCTACGTCACGATAAACATGACAGTTGCTGATTTTGAACAAAAAGAAGCTAATTACTAAAAGTACATTACCTCTCATTATTTCGAGTATCCCGAGAAATAAATAACGTTTACATCTACAACGGCTTCCTTCCAGTTTTAGGGTTAAAATCGCGCGGCACATCAAAACCGCGCCAGTGCCATCGACGCTGCGTTACCTTCCACCCTTAAGCCTAGCGTGGGGTTGCACAACATTGGGTTAAAGTAAATAAAAGTTATATTAAGGATTTCCTTTCACCACCTCAAACACTATGCTGCGTGGAACCGCTAATGTCCGGACTAATCCAACAACTGCCTTCAGCGCCTTAAGTGGCCATCCAATCATAACATGAGTGACCAGGCAAAGCTTCAGGAGAGCACCCATCTCATCGGAGCTTAGTTGCCTGCGGTGTATATCAAAAACAAACGTTGCGGTGCAGGGAGCCTAGCTACGGTTCTTAACTTTACCTGCTCCGTTGTCACAAACGCCTGTGTGTGGTATTCAGGTGCTTCCTTCGATGCTAGATTTCCAAGGCTTTTCTATTTGGTAACTTTGTAAATGTTGTAAAACATCAATTTACCAGGGGTACCTGGTTTAAATTGGTTTTTATTGCCTAACCGAAAATATACATTGCCTGAAATTTATAGCATTCCTCTCTCCAAATGCAATCCCCACCTAGAGAAAAGTTGTTGGCTTCCCTGTCAGCTGTCTTATCCTTCTGCACATGTGTGGATGCAGCCCTCCTATAAAAGCGCTGGCTCGATACCATGTTCCATCTCTTTTCGTACCTTTCAAGCGTTACCATGGCAACTCAGAGGGGAGGCAGGGTGGGTAGAGGTAATGTCATTTTCGGTTAGGCAATAAAATCCAATTTTAGCCAGGTACCCCTGGTAAATTGATGTTTTTGTATGCCGACAAAATACGCATTACCAGAAATTTATAGCATTTCAGCAGACCTCGTCACCGATGGCAGTGGGGCCACAGTAACGGGTGCCCTGGCTACGAGCTTGCTTCCCCAGAATCAGTGGACCCTGTGAACCTGAAGCGATCGGTGCGATGATGGCTCCCACACAAATGGTGAGATGATGATTCCCACACGAATGGTGAGATGATGATTCCCTCGCGAACAGTGAGATGATGACTCCCACACGAATGGTGAGATGATGACTC
>JAHWFP010176721.1:18388-29471 GCA_023313725.1 Lithobius niger
CGCGAACGGTGAGATGATGACTCCCACACGAACGGTGAGAAGATGATTTCCTCACGAACGGTGAGATGATAACTCTCACACAAATGGTGAGATGATCATCCCACACGAACGGTGAGAGGATGATTCCCTTGTGCACAGTGAGATGATGACTCCTGCAGGAACGATGAGATGATGACTAAGGGTATCAATAATGTAGAAAAATGGGGCCTAAAATGGGTTCTTCCACTCTTGATATAACCAGGGATACCTACATCACTTCATTGCTGGGGTTGGAATCAGCTGCGGTAACGACCAGCACCTCTTTGCTGTAAATGGCTAAGGAAAATTAAAAGAAACGTAATTTAAGTATATAACATTTAAAAGAAAGAAAATATAATCAGTAAGAAATGAAATAAAAACATTGTGGAAATTTCATGATTGGGCCAAGCATTGGTCTAGTTTGCATATCTGAATTTGATGCTTTTGGTGCACAAAACTTGTATTGAGGAGTTCGAGAATGAGACACATGCCTATGAGCCAAAAATAAAAAGCCTTGTTTAACAAGACTTTATCCACGAAATCGACCATGCGGGCGAGCAGTCTTTTATGTACCTCCTAATCGACCATGCGGGTGGGTGCTCTTTATTTTTATTTTTTTCCCTACAAAATTACCCTACAGGTAGATTTTTTAAATATTTTTTTTCGTCAAAAATTGGCAAAAATCTATACACTTTCTTTTCTTGTCTCACAGCAATCGCACTTAATGCATAATACGCAAAGTTTTCGACCAGTTTAAAACCGTATTTACAGTTGATTACAACATTGGAATTTCCCACAAATTCCTGCTTACATTTACTTGGTGTAAACAGGATTTACGTATTTGTTTGAATGCTGGATAAAAATGCTGAAACCAACCCAGCGTCGATATTTTGGCTTTCAGTGGCGCCATCTGACAGAAAGCCACGGGTTTCTTGTCAAGGAAGCTGTTTATAACGAGTATGGTGTGCAACTAATGTCAAACTGTGTCTCGTCAAAACAGGACTGCCGTAATGGGCAATGCGTGATATTGACGTTGACTTTATACCATACTCCCGTTTCGCTGAATCGCTCGATGGGAAAGGTACGGAATCACTGATCTGTATACTCGTGATCTGTACGACATCATCGCACAACGCGGGGTAGCGACAAATTTTGGACGTAGATTAAGTGGTAAAAAGGCGTCACGCGCTAGGGTTTTAGTCGCTCCTGTTAACCAATACTTTTTTTTTACCGCGTAATATTTTTCTAGGGCAGAAAGAAAGCACCTTCCCAATAAAAATAAGTTCATTTTTTCCCATTGACATGGCGTGGTGACAGCAATATTTGATCATAAGAAATATCAAACAACAAGAATTTTATAAACTGCTAGTGGCAGAAAGACTTTAGTTTTGCAAAGGTATTTTCGTTTATCTTAGGTATTCGACATATTTAACTCTTCTCTTGTGTTGTTTTGTCGACCTACATTGATTTGTCATTTTGGGCGCAAATAACCATCGTGTTGAGGTGCCCTTCCTTTTGTATTCTTCCTTCCTTCTGCCGCAACAGGCGTTCTCACCATACTCATCCAGTTCAGAATTCTCACTTTAGTATACAGTTCGTTCAAAATTCTAAAGAATGACACAGCATTGTAGAAGACGAGGACGCTAACCACTTGGCTGTTGTTGCTCGCTTTGCTCGGGGTCCCCGGGGCCCCCTCACAAAGCTCGCGTTGTGCGTTGGGACAAAAAAGTACACAGTTAGTTCACCACTGTTTGCTCTTTGGATTCACGCTGTGGAATTTTACCCTGTGGGTTTGTAACCAATAAAAAAAAATGGTTACAATCCCACAGACCTCTTAGAAGCCAATTCAGAAGGAAAAGACTTAACTACAAATTAAATCTAACGCAAATTTTTTTTCTCTGTAGTCTTTAATTAAACCTAACCCCAGCGTCTGGATGTTCGTCGTCGGCGATAAAATCGGGGAGGACGAAAAACCAATATTTTCCAACCCAAAAAGGTCCTAGCAAATTTGAAGTGATGCCAGCAAACGAGTCGGGTGAATCCTTTCCCTTTAGCGGAGAGACCTTTTATCACGACAAGTTCGAGCAATATCAACATTTTGTGAAAATTACTAGCGCTAATGCATTTCGACACATTTCTGCGCAATTTAGAAAATGGGCAGCTAAAGTGAACACAACATTGCCATTAGCGTAATGTCCGGCGTCCTACACTGCGCTTCATGGAGGCGTTGAGTGCACAGGCTTGTGTTTAAGAAGGACGCGGCAGTTAAATGTTTAAGCGACTACATATTACCATGTGTTCACTCTTCGTCACGCTTGTGGTAACATTCGTTAGGTCTCATGACTACACACCGCGCGCGTCGTGATAAAGGATATGTACACGACAATTGGTTAATGTAGGCTACCGACTTTTGGCAGCAAGCCTTTCAATTTCTGCTAAATGTGTCGCACCTACATGGCTGCAAAGTGAGACATAATGAGTGTATTGTACATTGAAGTCTGTATTATTAAAATGTGCTTGTAAATTAGAAGGGGAAAAAAACTACTTTTTAAAGAGAAACGCAACTAATATGGAGGAAGCCCGTCGTCTGGACGGGTGTAATAAACCTGTGGTTTTGTCTATCATGTACACAGGGGCTCGTCGTCCGTCGTTCGCGCGCCGCATTGATATAGGATATATACAGGGTGGGCCAAAAGTCCGGTGCACCCTAAAAAAAACCTACAGAATTGGAATTAGGCACCTGACTCATTATAGGACTTTGCTTTGTCCTTAAGATGGGGACCACCCACTGAACTTGCGTTGGGGCACCATGCCCCCCTCAACCCCCAGATATGAAATTTAACTTTTTTTCCTGTGAGAAATAGATGTTTGGTTCCAATTGGGGAAATACGTGCATGGCCCAGACAACGTGATAGCCGAAAACGGCATGTTGATTGGATAAATGGCATGCGTTTTATTACATCTTCAATGTAGCCCCATGCCCACGTGAGTGCTTCCCTGCACGGTGAAGGAAATTGTCCGGTGCACCCATCAAATGTTTTACAGCACTGAGATTACACACCAGAAACATAGAACCAAAGTCTGTGCCTAAAATGGGGGCCAATGCATGAGCTTGCATTGGGGCGCCCTGCCCCCCTCAACCACTAGCTATAAAACTTATTTTTATTCTGTGAGAAATAGACATTTGCTTCCAATTTGAGAATTACGTGCATGACCCAGTCATCCTGATCGCCCAAAACGGCATGCTAATGAGATGAACAGGATGTTTTTACTACATCTTCACTGTAGCTCCCATGTCCTCACGAGGGCTTCTCTGCACGGTGTGGGAACCAAAGGTTTTACAGCACTGAGATTACACACTTGACACATAGGACGAATGTTTGTCCCTAAGATGGGGGGGGGGGGGTCATGCATGACCTTACATTTGGGGCACCCTGCCCCCTCAACCCTTAGTTACTAAGTTACCTGTTTCCTGTTAGCATGTGCTTTTTTTCAGTTTCGCTCCCTTATTGTTATTGTTATTGTGGTTAACGCTCGTTAAACCCTTTGAACCCTTTTTTTGACTAACACCCTTGGGTTGGGCAGTTGATTCCTGACACCTCCCATAAATTAATCAGCGCTATGACAGTTCGTCAATTGATGACGATTGATCACGAGTGGCGGGGGGCGGGGGGGGGGTGAAAATAGCTTATTTCTTAACACGTATTACTTACTTCGGACGTATTGCTTGAACGTTCTCAATCCAGGGATGTTTTTTTTTCTGTTTAGTTTAAGGAACATAGATAAACTTTGTATCTGGGGGTTGAGGGGGCCCTAGCGCCCCAATGCAAGCTCATGCAGTGGCCCTGATCTTAGGGACAAACCTTGATCCTATTTGTGAGGCGTGTATTTTCAGTGCTATAGGACCTTTGATGGGTGCACTGAACAATTTCCTTCACCGTGCAGGGAAGCAGTCAAGCAGCCATTTTTCTCGATCCTCCACATCAAGTACGGCCCCAAAGGGATTTCTTTACCGTTAGCCTTTCCCTTGCTAAAAATCCTTTTTAAAATGTGACGTCTATAGGAGATTTTCTGTTGAATATTGTTAACTATATGATCCTTTGCGCGCCTACAATGACCTTGAAGTTGTATTTGTGTGTGCGCAGTACTAATTTTAATTGTTTGCTCACAATTACTATGAGATCATAATTCTAAAAGACTAATGCAGTAAAGATTAAAATTAATTATTCCAATAGATCGCTGAAGCAAAATTATAAGACACTAGTCTAGAAAATTATAATGTGTGATTTTAAAATACGAGAATTATTCCGGTTTGTGACGACACAATTAATGTGTTCACGCTGGCTTGTCTATTAGGTGCAATGCCAACTGAGATAGTACCTGCGTTTTTCGCTGCGAGGAACGAAGTTACTGTGTCAGCTGACCTTGACTATGGTAAATGCGCGGATGCGATCGGCGCGTAGCTGTTATAAGGCAGGCGGAAGGTTATAAGGCAGGCCGGAGTGTCCCTTTAAAAGTAGTAGTCTATCCTATAAAATAAATCTAAACCTAAAGTAGTAGTCTTGAGTTCAACGATCTTATTACGTAGATGTGTTTGTTTATTTTTTTTACATCTGGAAGGCTTTCTCTCCGTTTCTGGAAAATGACTCTTAGTCAAAACTAAATACAGCGACAATAAGACAGCGTGCTTAATTTGCATGGTAAACAGCTTTGATCCTAGATTTCGCACATATTTGGTTACCCGTTGTAACCAAGACCCGCTCAAGGTCAACGAACTTACCTCGAACGAACGTGAGTATCCCATTACCGCTCATTTAGATGCCATTAAAGTAAAGGAAAGCAGCTTCCCTCGTTACCGGATGGAATTACCGGTCGAGAATTTAAAATCAGCGCAATGCAATTGCGAACGACGAATTCCGTCTTTGTTTTAGTAGGTAGAACAGTAATTAACGCTACTTGAAACCCCAATCGAATTAGACTCGTCTTTCTCATTAAGAAAGGGATTTCAAGAGACGGCAGATTTGAATTGCGTTATCTGTCACCATACGAAAAGTGACCAGAGTAGCAGTCAACAGTGTGGCTGTAACAAACCCGTTACACAGTAGCCTGCAACGCTCGGCCAAGTCCCCTCAGCCACAGCCACCTATACAGTAAAGGCCGGATCGGACCAGGACAAATTAGGCGCGTAAAATCAACCATTGACACAGAAGGAAGGGCAAGTTTGCTAGGTGCTGCCATCTCTACACCCAGCGGCGAAATTTCAAACTAACCGACGAGGGTTCCAAATTCTGTCAACCGATGACGCCACTTGGCAAACTTGTCGCGTCCGTATTTGTCGCGCCTTCTAGCGGAGCATTGTGGAAGGGAAAGCTGATACGGCCTTTACTGTAGGTGGCTGTGCCTCAGCTATGTCCCTGGCCAGATGTAGCTTAAAGGGACCAACCAGTGCGAGCAGCGAACTCTTTCTCCAGTTGGATGACCCGTCCCGAGACTAATACCAAACTAAAGGTGCGACCTAAACCTTGAAGACAGTCCTTTGTGCAAAATCGTGCATTGTATAGAGGGATATTAGGCGGATTGGGGAAATTGATTACAAATACAGTAGCTTTCCTTCTGATTCACTGAAGTGTCGTTTAAAAGTGGTGGCCTGAATTGTTACAATACGTATATTTTTATGACGAACGGCTTAAAGTTTTTTTGTTTTTTTAAATATACATTAAAAAAATATATATATTCAAAAGTTAGGCGCAGTGCGATAAATTAGTTATACCACCTCTGGCGAACTGTATCGGATTTATCACCCGATGGGCGATATCCCGCACATGACCAATCCGGAGAACTACAGTTTATTCCACATTATGTTTGCAGAAAACTGACTGTGTGATGCCACGTTTCCTTACACTACGAGTGCAAAAAAACACGTAAATATCCAATTCGCAGATTCTAACAGTGACTATGAAGAGTCTGCAAGTGTGTCATCCACATGATTTTGCACCGAGTGCATGCAGTGGCGTCATGCAGTCAGTTTTCTGCAAAGATAATATGGAACAAACTCCTACGTCAGGATGACGGCCGAGACGCCATTGAGACGTAGTTCGAGCGGATTTTGTCATGTAAGGGTTATTGCCCATCGGCCCATAAATCCGATATAGTTTTAATTTATCGCACTGCCCCTAACTTTCGAAATGAAAAACAAAATTGTTGGAGTAAATGGAAAGTTTGCCTTCATGGCTGTGTTGTTTATGCAAACATTATGTCGTCACTTTTGCACAATTTTGCATTGGTGCAGTCAGGTTTGCGGGCGATACCATTTGAGCAGGGGGTGTTTTGTGTCTTGAGGGTAGGATTTTCTTTAAAAAAAAATGCAGGAAAACGCTTTTTTTTAAATTCATTGGACTGATGTCTATTATCGTGCTGCACATCACGTAAAAATCATCATGTAAAAATTACATCGTTCACCTCACAGTCACGTCATGTGACATCACCCCACTCACTTAACTATGCATGGCATCCATATCACCACACTTTAGTGTGGCGGTATGAATATCACGCACTGTAAATAAAGTATTTTTATATGGGAAATATCGCTGATCACTTTTCGCGTTGTGAGAGGTAGGGACCGTAGGATAAGTATATTTCGCTTGCGCTGTGGTATAGCTGTTCATGATGGTTACCGTGGATGGATAGGCAGTCATCATGAAAACCAATCCAAACTCAGTTGGGTAAAGCCGATGTGGCACGTGACGACATCTAGCGTCAAGACCACCAACAAGACCTACGCAAGGTCAGCTGAGATGAAGCCTGCTACACGCACGCCCACCACCAACACCACCAGCTCTGCTGAGACCACCGGATCCACTGAATTTAACAGACGCCACCGACATGGTCGACAGTTGCAACCGACACTACAGGCTCCACAGACTCCACAGCCACCACAGGGTTCACAGATACCACCATCTCTCCACTGCAGGCCGTACAGACACCAAAAGCCAATCTCGCTGTGATTCTACCAAGTCAGTCGATCCCGAAGGCAGAGGCGATTTTAGCCGAGATTTTAGCTGTTGAGTTAGTTCTTGATTCCAGCAGCCACCTTCTTTGCAACAATAGTTCAGTACTAAAGTCACATGACGTAACGAAATTTGAACTCACTGGTAGCACACTTCCCATCAGCCTTATAAGCAAAGACAATCGTCACTCATTTCAGTATGGGTTTAAAATTGCATTGTGTCATTATTAAAAATGGAATGAACTGCATTGTTGTAAAAACTGGTCCATTGGTTTTAATATAATTCAGCCTAGTTGATTGTTTAAATTCGCGTGTTAAGATTAATTAATTGCGCTGTAATTTAACATAAACCTAACTGCTATAGAATTGCTTTATACATACAGTTTCCAAATAGTTACTAAGCAGACTTTGTAGAATTTCTAGAATGCGTCTTGCAATCAAAGGAACTGCAGTAACTATTAAATTGTTTACTGAAACTGTTAAGTGGCCAATTTTTTATTTTTTTTTTTAATTTGTTGAACACAGATTTCGAGATTTGGTAACACTTGGGAATTAATATTCTTGGCATAGATAAAACGTCAGAAATGTTATACACAAATACTCTTACCAAAACTTTCTCCAAAACCGAATATTCTGAGCAAATTCTTTAGAAGGTGTACATAAGGTTTTTGTTTTTTTGAAAATGTAGATTCTTTTAAGAAATTTTATAGAATATCTCTAGAAATTATATCGAATTCTCTTTAGAAATTCTGTAGTTTCTGTAACAATTCCATAGTCTGCTTAGAAATTCTGCAGTCGCTTTAGAATTTCTATAGAAGTCTGTCTAGAAATTCTGTAGAAGTATCTTTGATATTTTATAGTCTCTTTCGAAATTCTATAGAATTCTCTTGAGGTTCTATAGAAGTATCGTTTGTGCTGTAGAATATCTATACAGTCTGCTTAGAAAGTCTATAAAGTCTCTTTAGAAACGCCATAGAAGTATGTTGAGAAATTCTATACAAGTATCTTTAGATGTGTAAATACAATCTTTTTAGCAAATCTATAGTCTCTTTAGAACTAGAGAAGTCTTTAGAAATTCTACAGTCTCTTTAGAAATTCCATAGTCACTTTAGAAATGCCAAAGAAGTACTGTTTAGAAGTTCTACGGAATTAGCTTTAGATGCTCTATGTGGTGGTCCAAAAAAACTAGACCCAATATTTTCTAAGTCCAACTTTTCTAGTTAGCACCCCTCAGCAACAGGAGAGGACAGAAATCTTCCGTTTCATTAGCTTTGATTTCTGTACTCTCCTGGTTTTGAGGGGTGCTAACTAGAAAAGTTGGACTTAGAAAATATTGGGTCGTCAGTTTTTTGTGGACCACCCTGTAGTCTCATTCGAAATTTTATGGAATTATCTTTCGAATTTCTGTGAAAATATCTTCAGAGGTTCTGTACAGTCTGTTTAGAAATTCTATGAAGTCTCTTTAAAAATTCTATAGAAGACTTTCTAAATCCTATAGAATTCGCTTTAGAAATTCAATAGATGTATGTTTAGAAATTATACATGGTCCCTTTAGAAAGTTAATAGTCTCTTTATAAATTCTTTGTAAGACTCTATAAAAATACTCCAGTCTCTCTTTAAAATCTTTATAATAAACACTAAACAGACATGCACCTTTCGCTTATAAGTCGCCCCCCCCCCCCCCCAAGTGCTTTTATTGTAACGTCGTTTATCCTGAGTGTCTGGGTGCTGCAGATATAGGGCCGTAGGGCTTCGTCGGGCAGATGATCGGAAGCGATTACAATCGCTACAAAATCCTTTGAACCTGTTTGGAGTCTACGAAGATTTCTCAAAATTTCGTTTGCGCAGTAGACCCTTGCGGTGAAAATGACAGAACAATGCAAAATCGTCGAGTTAAATGGGATGTGATGCCATCAACAGTCGCATGTCAGTTAACCTCGACAGAAATTCTTTTAATCTTTCTGCATAAGATAGTTTTTTTAGGATGATATAAAATCTCTGTTGAAACTTTATAGAACTTCTTTTCTTTAGAAACTATGATTCTTTCTATAGAATTTCTGTATAGAACATAAGAAGGTGAAAGGAAGAGTACGTTGCTGTGCGAAATTCATGATGATGAAAAATTAGTCAAACTTCATTTTCACCTACAAGAGTCTACGTTGGGGCAAATTTACAAACACACAATTTACGCTTACACTCATCATCCAGTGTATTTTGTCTAGTGAAAATTCGCCACCACGTAGACTGTCGTAAGGAAAATTGAAGTTGAGTAATTTTTCATCATGTAGAGCACAAATTCACTAGAATTCTGGAGAGCTCTGTAGAACGCTATTATAAAGCCTTATAGAAACTCTTTATAGAGCTCTGTAAACAATTTCACAAGAACAGGTTTACCAAATCTTAACTATTTTAGACTCGGACCACTCAGAGAATGACTTGATGTTATCATCGAGTGTTTAAGTCATGACCTTGCGCCTGTCTAAGATCCATGCAAGGTGCACTCTTGGCCATTCATTACTACCCATTACTATAACAACTAGGACTGTGCGTAAAACGAAATCCTGTCCAATGGACATCGTTGCACACATTCCTTCAACCTCGCAAGACGATTACAACCATAAAAAATGTCCCCCCCCCCTTCCCCCCACCATCCTCATGCCAGCTTGGCAATTTAGCCTATAATACATTATAATCAGCAGCTGGAAAGCAACACAAATAAGAGCACAATGGATTCTATATTTTTATTTACCAAGACTTCTAATGGACGGCTATCCGTTTTCCAGCTTACCACAGGTCTTTCTTTGCCTCTGCCAATAGTTTCTTAACAATAGGGAGTTGTTTATATGCGTAAATGTGTACAATAATACATCCTATCAATGGCGTGTCAAAAGAATTGGGGTGACAAATAGGTGATAAGACGTTTTTTCCCCGGCGTCTGTGCACACTTGCCAGGAAAAGCTATATAGGCTTAACGCACCTTATACATGAGACGCATAGCAAAACCTCACGACACTCCAGTAACAGCCACTGCACACTTTCTGGCTTGTGTGTTACTTCTAAACTCGCCACATTCACTCGCCCTAGATTTGAAATACTACTTTTTAAACTATCTCCCGAGCTTGACTGTGTTATGTTTTCCCGCGCTTCCCTGACGAAGTTGAATTCGCCGCCATGTCTGGGCTCGATTGAACACGCGTGTCGGCAAGGTGCACCTATCGTACAAGTAAATACGAGCGATATTAGACGCGCACCGAGTCATTTTTTCAGTGGCCCGACTCTAGTTTGGCATATTTACGCTGTCTGTTGTACAATTACATTTTATACCACGGCTGTGACGTCACGCTAACTCAATGCCATGCTAAATTTCCGTTGGTTAAATCCCGTTAACCAACACCGGAAGTGTGCGTCATCGCAAAAAGTGTGGGTTATCAAGTTACCCCACACTTTTGCCAATAACCCACACTTTTGACACTTCCGGATCACGCGACCGGGAACGCACACACCAACAACCAAATACAGTGTGCAAAAAAAAAAGGTAACGAAATAAAAACGTAGAAAACTAATTACTTAAAAGGAATGAAATCCCATCCCTGCAAACTCTTATATGTCTGGCCTGTAAGCTATTCACTCTGCGTTAACTCCCCCCCCCCCTCCCTCCACAAACTAAAATGCAATGACCTTCATTCATACCGATACCCTATTATCGTATTTTTTTAACAATTCTCAAACTACAAACGCTCAAAATGAATTATATACCTTCCCAGAATGTCATTCTATCCCTGCGGCCTTTTATCGAAGTTCTATCATTCCGAAAAGATTCGAAAACATAAGCGAGCTGGCTAGCGTGAAACGGCGAAACGACGCTTCGTCTCTTTCCCACCCACTCCCCCCACAAACGGACGCAAAGGACTCTTCGGTCTACCATCCACTCCACCCGCTATAAACTAAAATGGAATGACCTTCATTCATATCGAGATATTTTCACAAAACACAAACACGTTTTAATAAAATAAGAGTTAGCTAGACGTCCCAACTGTGGCATAAAACAGTTATTGGCTA
>JAHWFP010176721.1:34471-86008 GCA_023313725.1 Lithobius niger
ATAGCGGTATTTTTTTTGGGTGGGGGTAGGGTTGCTCGCTACTATTTTTTTCCAAATAAATGTTCCGAGCAGGAAAGACGCCTCACATTCAGTGCAGATTCGGACCTTACACGTAGCGTGCATAATAACCTCACTGTTAGGTGTAGATGGATCCTTCAAACTCCAGATGAATAATAACTGCCACTGGGAAATTCCGATTTCTTTTGGATTTTGCACATGACGAAGTAGCTATTAGTTGATATCAAATGAAACAATGAATGCACCATAGTTGCATTTACACTGTAATGGCCGCCATCTTGAAATCAGGGCCATTTTGAAATAATTATGCTTATTATCGTTAGATTTCCTTCAAATTTAGAACAGAGACGAAATAGTTGATACCAAGTGAAACAGTGAATATGCCATAGTCAGTAGTAATATCTAATGGCCATCGTCTTGAAATTGGGGATCCATTTTGAAATTATGTGCATTGTCCCATTTCGTTCAAATTTAGGTCGGAGACGATACACTTGATTCCGCGTCAAACAGTGAACGTGTCATCGTAACTAGTAATCTGTAATCCACGCCATCTTGTAATAAGTCAGCCATTTTGAAATTATGCTTATTATAGCCTGATTTCCTTCAATAAAAAAAATAAAACATGTGAAAGAAAAATAAAAAAAGGAAGTTGTACTCAAACTCTAAAGTGGGTGTATAGTGCATTCTTCTCCGTGCAGGCAGTAGCCTACCGTCAGCTGCACTGTTTTATAGTTTAGGTACAATTCTAAAAGTAACAGGTATTAATAAACAAAAAACGGAACGTTAAATGTTAAGAGTAAGGGTCTAAAAGTCAAAACCTACAAGGAACACGGACAAGCTTTGACAGTCAGGGTCTAGGTGTAAAATTTTGTCAGTAAGAGACTGGTAAGCATTAGACCCTTACTACCCGGTGGCTAGCTTTCGTCCTTAAGAACAGGAAAGCAGTAAATACATTTTGACGAAAAACTGTAAATCCTTCTATTATGTTATGATCCAGTGGTAGTATGGTGTACGTTTCCTGCTCTGCTTTATGTTGAAAAGTTTATTTTTCGGTTTGGTAACATGACAGAACATACAAAGTAATAAGGATTATTGGTTGCCATCAGTTACCTTAAAATCTGTTTAATTAAAATAAGGTAGCTTTAAAGAAAGTTCTTGGATTTACAAAATTCGCTTGATAAATCATTAAGCAAGTCCAGTGTTAGTATGATGCATTTCCTGCTTTGCTTTAGGTTGAAAGTTTTTTTTCAACTTAGTAACATGACAGCATATTCGCAGCAGAGAGCATTATTGGTTATCCTCTACCATAATGTACGAAAGATAATCAAAAATTCTAAAGCATTAAAAGACAAAATGCGAAACTTCACAAGAAAATTATGTTCATAAAGTTCCTTAACGATATTCTAAGAACAAAGAAAACCTGCTACAACCGTTCATACACACGTTCTGTCCGAATAGACTAGAACTAAGCCAACCACCGGGTAGTAAGGGTCTAATGCTTACCAGCCTCTTACAAAATTTTACACCTAGACCCTGACTGTCAAAGCTTGTCCGTGTTCCTTGTAGGTTTTGACTTTTAGACCCTTACTCTTAACATTTAACGTTCCGTTTTTTGTTTATTAATACTACACATACACCAATTGACTTGAATTGAGTGGAACGCATAATTCATTCAACCTAGAGAAGAATGTGCCACTTACTTAGTTCTTCACATTTAGAAATTTAAACTTTAAATTTTGGCGTTTTTTAAATTTTTAACTGTTTTAATTTTTGTAATTTTTTACTGTATATTTTTTAAATTTTAAATTGTTTAGTTTAAAAAAATTTCCTTTATTTTTCAATTTCTAGTTTTTAATTTAATTATTTCTTTTTTGGTTTTTGAAAATTGTATATTTTCTTTTAAAGTTTAAAAGTATGCAGCACTGATATGCAAACCTCAAATGGTCCTAGATTCTCTTAAGACAAAAACAGGCTAGCAAAAAAGGTACTGTGTAAAGGTACTGTTTCACGTTTTTTTTTTTTAGTTTCCCACCTTCCCCCAAACCACCCGGCAATGTTGAGTTTTCCCCTTTTCGTGCGTCGTCAGAGTTTCGCAGCCCATGTCCTGCAAGTATCCTGCAAGTAAAGCGGTAGTCAGAAAGATTACATTTGTGGGATTTAAGTAGGCCTACACAAGGATTTTTCACCGGAATAAAGCTTTGCAGTTTTTCTTCTTAAATTTGTTTCTTTTTTTTTTTTTGCAGTTGAGCTTTGTTGCTGGTTTTGGCTGCCGGCAATCATCTGCTTTTTAGAAGACCTCCTATCCACACACCCCCCCATACCCCACCCCCTCCAAAAAAAAGCAGCAGCCAGTTAGCTGCAACTGGTCGACGCTTGAACGGTATCTTTGACAAACGACATTTCGGTACGATCCGTCCAAATGCTTCAGGTAATGACAGGCGAACGGCAAATGTTCTCCATCCGCTAGACCGTGGAAACACGTCCGGGTTTGCCAAGAAAAAGCTTCGTAATTGATAATCAATGGTGTAATCAAATGGAAAACGTGTCTTATGACCGTCGTCCGTACAGGGGGCGCGAGGGTATCAAGACGAACAAGAAAGCATGTTGGCCATCAGCCCGGTGACAAATGATGGCATCTAACATCAGTGCAGTGATCAGCCAGAAATCAGTAAGAAAAACAGCACTTTCCACACAGGGACCCAAGCCGCACACAAGAAAAAAATAATGCAGCAATAAAAAAAAGTAAAAAAAAAAAAAGAAATAAATACCGCAAGATCGTCGATTTACATGATTGACTCATCAATCTGTAAGAACAGAGGACATGAATTCTGATTTTAGGAGGTCGAGAAGAAGGACAGAAGCATTATTAACAGGGTCGACCTAGGGTCTCTGTGTTAACTTTCAACTTTGAGAGCTTATAACTCCGTCAAAAGTAAACATCTTTAAACCAAATTTGGAATATAGCCTTGACTAGTCAAGGCCTGTCTGCAGTCCAAAAATTGTGAAATTCGGGCGAGCCAAACCCGAGATACAGAGAGGGGCCAAATAGACAACTTCTTGTTCTTGGTCTTGGTCTTGTTCTTGGTCTTGTTCTTGGTCTTGTTCTGCGGATGTACCTTTCGTCTGTCCTCTCTACAGGTCAAACCATTTGTCCTATGAAGCTAGTTCTTAGCTCATTTTACAGGTATTGCTCTGTAGATGTGCCCTTTCCATAAGGCATTTCCTAATTGGTGAAGTGGTTCAGGGGTTATGGAGCTCTAAACGACCAGATTGATTGTTTTACATTGTTTTAAACATTGTTATTATGCAACAATGCTAATTAGCAAACGCCAGCTGCAAGACTGAAGATTAAAGGATTTGTTTCTATTGTTAACACAGAGTTAGTAAGAGTCAGCCTTGGGTCTCTGTGTTAAACTCTCAGTTTTACAGTTTAGCTGCAATTCTAAAAGTAACACGAATTAATAAACAAAAATGGAACGTTAAATGTTTAGAGTAAGGGTCTAAAAGTCAAAACCTAAAAGGAACACGGACAAGGTTTGACAGTAAGGGTCTAGGTGTAAAATTTTGTAAGAGGCTGGTAAGCATTAGACCCTTACTACCCGGTGGTCAGAAATAAAAACATTTTCACGAAAAACTGGAAATCCTCCCATGTGATGATCCAGTGGTAGTATGATATAGGTTTACTGCTTTACTGTATGTTGAAAATTATTTTTCGATTTAGTAACATTGCAGGGTATTCGCAGCAGAGAGCATTACTGGTTATCCTCTGCCGTAAATCTACGAAATATAATAAAAATATTCGAAAGCATCAAAAGACACAAAATGCCAAACTTCACAAGAAAATTATGTTCTTAAAGTTCCATAACAATATTCTAAGAACAAAGAAAACCTGCTACAATCGTTCAGACACACTTTCTGTCCGAATAGAGTAGAACTATAAGCTAACCACCGGGTAGTAAGGGTCTAATGCTTATCAGCCTCTTACAAAATTTTACACCTAGACCCTTAGCCTACTGTCAAACCTTGTCCGTGTTCCTTCTAGGTTTTGACTTTTAGACCCTTACTCTAAACATTTAACGTTCCGTTTTTGTTTATTAATTACATTTTCGGTTAAGACATGTTCACGGTGATCTGAGGTGGTATCAGCTTCGTCTCTAAGGAAACGCTTTAGCGAAATCACATTAATTTGGAATTAGTTGAGACGTGGAAGTAAACGATTAGGGATTAAAAAAAAGTCACAAAATCTGTATGGATGCGTCTTTTTCACGCATCGGTACCTAAACGTACATTGAATGTACGTACGTGGGCTGTTGTGTTGTCCTATATCCATGTGTAGTATGATAATAGACCTTTACTACTTTCAAATGCCAACCGAAAGAAAACGTGCTTTTTCCTCTCACTTGATCTCGACTCACAGAAATTTAGATTGAGCTTTAAGGTTTGGATGCTCATAAGTGGACAGCGGTGCTGGGGACAGGGAAGGGGACTCCCCCCCCCCCCACCAAAAAAAAGTGTACCAAAACGTAAAATTTCGCTTTCAATTGGCGATTTATTTATTTTAATTTTTTTGCGTGCTTTATGTTAAGCTGTTTTTTCATTACATTCTGGATAAATGACTTATTTTATGCAGTAAAATGTAGTGTATTATTTACTTATTCATTATTTTTCGTCTTAATTTATATTGAACATTAAGAAAAATCTAAGAAAATTCAGTCATGCGTTTTTTTACAAATGTGTCGTAAATCCTAAATAAATTCCTCTGGAACATGTGAAGATAATTACTATCCAGATGCCGGATGTGGCAGATGTGTACCGTAAAATGCTTCAGCTTATGGGGCCCGCTAGGGAAGCTAATTGCTGGATTTGTTCGGCCCCTTCCCAAATTGTTCCTGGTTCTGCACCTGTACGTGGAGATATGTTACACCAAAGGACCCTTATATCCGGTGCGGCCTATTCATATGCGCATTCTTCATCATGTAAGGCTATTAGTCTAACATAAAACCAAGAGTGTTGGAAATTAAGGCTCCGTGTCAACATATGACGAACTAGAGCCTCCAGCTAGCGAATTTTTGTACTACAAAATGTTTTTTTAAAGCCTGTGTTTTATGTGATATAATAATAATAATAATAATAATCAGTTTACGCCCAAGTGGGGGAGAGGACACAGAAGGGCTTGCCTCTTACACTGGCACTAAGAGTTAAGCAATTAAAAGGAAACAGCAGACACCATTAGTAGGTTCGTTTCATAAACTTGTTCAGAGGGCAAAGAGACAGACGTCGTCAAGATTGGTACGGATGGCGCTGACACAACGTGCTCAGGGAGGGAGTTCCACGCGCCGACGATGCCAACAGCGGAAAAAAGATCTCCTACACTCCGTGGAGAACTTAGGCAGAGAGGGTTTTAAGGAGTGTCCGCGGGTCGTAGACGGGGTCGCTAAGTCAAAAAAATGGAAGATCGACTGGCAGAAAGCCCTTCAAAATCTGTAATGCCAAAATAAGGTCAGCCCGAAGGCGACGCAGCTCCAGAGAGGCTCTAGGCCGGAAAGTTTGAGTCGTTCGTCAGCCGGTAGACACCTCAGCCCCGGCAGTTGTCGGGTGAAAGAACGTTGAACCGATTCCAGGACAACAATATCGTGGAGTAAATGGGGGAACCAGACCGGACTGGCATACTCTAAAATGAACGAAAAAAGACGCAAAAAGCACGAATCTTATTTTCTTGGTTGTTAGAAGTAAACTTCTTTTACGTATTAAGGCTAGTCTGTGAAAAGGAAAGAGATTTTGTTACAGTGTAAGGTGGATTTGAGGATTATTGAGAACCAAACCCCAAGGTCACAGATATTTGTTACAACGTTCAGATTGGAATTTACCATAGAGTAAAGGAGGCCAGGCTTTGGTTCACCAATATGGAAAGTACAGCATTTACTCAGGGAAAGAAGCAGTTGCCAAAAAATAGACCAGTTATAGATATAGTTGACATCAAATAAATGAAAGCCAACGGTTAAATTTACAATAGGGGAACCCGCTTTAAGGTCATCAGCAAATTTAAAGTGGAAACGAGTACCAGATGCATGATCAAAGGAAAGATCGTTGAGGAATATGACAAAAAGAACTGGACAAAGAACACAGCCCTGGGGGACACCACTAGAGAGCTTCCCCCATAGGGAATCAGAATCACCAATTTTGACACGTTGTGAACGGTTTGACAGGAAAGCGCTATTCCAGTTTAGCAGTTTGCCACTAACACCAATATTAACCAGAGACATTCCACATTTTTAAAACATTAATTCTATAGAATTTAAGTAAAGACTAGCCCTATCGTTCGACTAGCTCACTCTGTTTGCGTCGATCCGTGCTTCACATATATACTTCGTGGAGAGATTGATATACTTCGTGGTGACATTCGGAGAATTCCACATTGCAATGGCCACAAAATAATAGATTGTTGGTAGGGTCACGTTAATGAAGCTAACTCCTGCATTAACCCTTTAACGCCCATGCCGAACTGGATGCATATGATGGTTGGGTCAACCGCAGAATTCGAACCGGCATTCACTTGGTTTGGAGAGGAGGTTGCTGACCATTGGGCTGTTTCTGCTCGCTTTGCTCGGGGTCGCCAGGGACCCCTCACAAAGCTCGCCTTGTGCGTTGGGACTTAGTTTTTTGCCGTTTAGTAGCTGTCTAATATATTGGACGTTGGGCAGTAAAAGATTAATAATGCTGGAGAAGTTACTTATCGGACATCCCAGTCTTTTTTTTTTTAAGATTTCACACCTATATCATCACAAACTCGATGATACGGACTATTAGGACGACAGATAATTGCAGTTATTTTTCACAATTCGTTCATCCCATTCCTTAGAACACATGCCGTTCACTTACCGTAAAAAGCGTTTGCTTTACTTTGAAATGATTTACTGTATGCGCAACTCGCTTGCTCCGCTCACTCAATCTTCGAGTATCGAGTTCGTCAGAAACGGAAATGTTTGACATCCTTGTAACGTTTTTCCTGCGTCCCACCAGTTGAAGCGTTTTGTGGAATATGAGCCAAATACCTCGTCGTTTTTGTGTGCGATACTACTTTATTTTATATTATTTGTTTGCACCATGTTACCTTTTCATTAATTTCCCTGACTAGAACGGAAATAGGCCCATTAAAAGCGCAATTTAAATCTTTTATGTGGCGTGGCGCTACTACCACCTTTTTAGAGAAGGAGTTAGATATAGAAATACGCCCGCACTCACACTGCAAGTGTTGAATGATGTAGATGACAAGTTTTGCTGCAATTTACCGAAGAATACAAGGGTTTTTTTGGTTTTTTTTTTATTTGTAAACTCGACCCGAATTCGAAACTCATAAAATTCGAGTTTGGAGTTATCACAGCTAGTCGAGTTTCCACGACGAAGCCAAACTCAACCTCGACTCGAAATTTCGAGTTTCGCACACTCCTTCGACGGTGGAATGACCTCTTATAAACAAAGATCCGTGAATGTCGTAAAAAAAAAAAAAATGTCCCAGCATGCTTAAAGGGGGATTTCCACCAAATGACAGGGTGCAGCATCTATAGCCATTTGCCGCTACTTAATTCTGTGTATATCCCTTACTTTCAACAGGCGAGGGAACACAATTTCGTTTTACACAACAAACAAGCTACGTGCCTCCTTCCTTAATTATTGAATGCATAGTTGGTGCGCCCACGTACACCAGGAATCAGCCAGTAAAGTTAAGCCAACGACATCACGGGCGGTTTTTTCTATATATTTTGAACCGCTATATAGATGGGTGCCATCTAGTGACAGTGATATCGTTAACCTGTCCTTGGTGGCAGGTGGACGCACCAACTTTACATTCAATAATTAAGAAGGCACGTGGCTAGTTTATTGTGCAAAAAGAAACTTCTTTGCGCATTCCTTCGCCTGTTGAAATCAAGTGCTACATAGAACTAAATAATGGTAGACGGCGCTAGATGGCGCAACCTGACATTTGGTCAATAGGCACGTTTAAGTGGTTTAATCTGATTGGATCCCTCCTGGCCAATCAAATGTAGCTTCCTGTTGTTCATTCCAATATGGCGACATAGTGTGCACTGCGTTGTTATCTTTCCCCCGTCTTCAGGGTTTTTCTTTTTAGTAAGTACCGTCTGTTTTGCCCTTTGTTGCTTCTGTTGTGTAAAGTTTGTCATTGTTTTCGTTCTGTCTGCTTTGTATTCATGTGACCAGGGCCATAAAATATATATTAGGCTGACAATTACAAAAAAAAATCAAGTTGTTGTTGTGTACTTGTGAGTTGCAGCGTCCTGTCAGGGAATCAACTTTGTTGAAGGTGGAATTTTTACCAGACGAAATTCCCGCTCCTTACAGCAGGTAAAAACCCCAAGTTCATGGCAACTGGACACAATATTTAATTTACGAAGGAATATTTCCCTTCTTGCAGTGGTCACAATAAAAAATGCTAACACGACAACTTTCCAAAATGGCTGTATACATCAATTTGGTGTTCACCCATGAGCCGCCATCTTGGTTCCAAGATGGCGACTCATGGTTGAACACCAAATTGATGTAGTCATTTTAAAATTGTCGTGTTAGCATTTTTTTATTGTGACAAAGAAGGGAAATATTCCTCCGAAAATTAAATATTGTGTCCAGTTGTCATGAACTTGTGGTTTTTAACCTGCTGTCAGGAGCGGAAATTTCGTCTTGTGTACCTTCACAACCAACCACATATTGACTGGATTTTATATTGCGGAATTTTTATTTCGTTATACTGGATAAAAATAAAGGGTACGGTCAAATCTGATTTGGTCAAACTCCGGTAATCTTATTTTCATTAATGTGCAACAAATTATGACAATCTTCAGCCGACAGAAGGAAAATGCACCGCTTGCAAGTATTTTTTCGTATTTCAACTGCTGGATTTTATGGGTAGGCCAGGGCCCTCACATCGGGGGGGGGGGGGGGGCAGGTGGACCCGCTGTACCCCGGCCCGGTCGGTGAAGGGGGCCCCGCACAGCCGAAAATTTCTTTTCGCAATTGTGAGTTTTGTGATCGTGAGCACCTTGATGTGACTGACTAATGTACTCGATTTGTGCGGATTGTGAATTTTTTTTTATAATCCTAACAAACAACAACTCTAATCCAACGGCAACGAGCAGGAGCACTGCAGTGCAAGCTTGTCAGCTTGTTATGCAGGGAAGCCTTCAAACGTAAGCAGCATGGATTAATGAATGAACCAACCCGTTAAGCACAATTCTAGCTGACGAATATTACAACAGTGTAGGGTGTTTACGATTTCAGTCAGCGGAGGGGGGGGGGGACGCTGTTGTAGTTAGTCACAGGCCCCTAACTTTGATGTGTGGGCCCTGGGTAGGCATGCCAGAAAGATAAAGTGCTGCCAGTGCAAAAAAAAAAAAAAAAAACCGTGCTGGCGGGGTCCTTCTTCACCCGGACCATCACTGACTGGAATGACTTCAGATATGATGTTGTCTTTTCTACAAAGTGGTTTATCCTTTGTCGCAAAGTGGAGAAAAGACTGTCAGCCTCAATAATGCAGCCATATTTGTTAAATTGTTAAAACAATTATGTTTTTTTTTTTATCATTTTGCTTGTTTTTTGTGTGCTTGTCTTGAAATTTTGTTTCTTTTGACATTGCGTTGATTGCTCTTTTGGGCGTTGTAATCATTAAATAAGTAAATACTAATCGACGTCGACGCAACGACTTAGCGAATCGTAATCCAGAATAAGTCGTCATCTTGAAAAAAAAAAAAAAACAAGAAAAAAACCGCTGACGATAGTGATACTTATCTTGTTGCATGCGAAGACGAGTGACCCTGGTCTTCGATCCCTTCCTACTGCTTCTGCATGCTTACGGCGCTCGAGTGGCGCTGGCAAATAGACTTGCAAGCCCGGCTTGGGCAGTGCAACCCAGAAAGCTTGTCCTTGCCACAAATCAATAGCTCGTCTTGCGAAAGTAGCGCAACGCGACGACTGCTAAGCCCGGCTAAAGCGGCGGCTTCACATCGCCGCGGCGTTGGCCACATTTACGCCCGCTCAGCCCGAGAGCCTGGCCCTGCCAAACTCTACAATCAAAGTGAAAGCCTTAAAGAAGACCGCAAGGGACAACACTGAAAGAGAAGTGAGCGCCGACGACTGATCTCTTTGTGTATACACTGGATGGCGTCATGCGACCCAATCACTGAAGCCAAAATGTGGTTAAAGAGCAAGCGCGATAGCTTTCCGCATTATAGTGTACGCTCATTTGGATGTTTGTATAAATAGTTAAAAGTTTAATCTGAATTTTAAGGTTATTTCCCAGAAGACTGTGCTCATAGCATGGCAAGTGCCCTCACGCAAGAATTTATAGGGTTGAGGAAGGGAATTTCTAACTCTTAAAAAGTCCCTATTGAAACGTGTTACATTCATTCCTATTAGTTCCATCCGAGTTTTCAGAGGACGTCACGCGTTCCATCTGGTAATTTTTGCCCATTTTTAAGCCCAAATCTAAAGTAGACTAAATTACAACTAAGCTAAACTAAATAATAATTAAATACAAGCTAGTTTCGTTTACTTTAGTTCAATAGAGCAGTGACACGACGTAGTATTATTGTATATAACTCTATGCTGGAGCCTTAACGGGTTAGCTGCAAGGGGCACTGCAGAGAGAAACAGAAGGGCGTCACACTGAAGCCGATGCTGTGAAGAGTGATTTCTTAGCCCTAAAACGCGCGATTTTTGTTGTTGGAGAAAACAACGTTATTTTAAGCCTATAAGAAATCCGCTCTTCCGTTGTTTTTCCCTCATTTTTATGTAGTGCACCTTGTAGTTATGCCCTCCAAAACACACACTGGTACCAATATGGCGGCAAATGTCACTGCTCTATTTTAGGCTAAACACTGACTAGAAATTCTCACATAAAACTCATGGCGCCCTCTATAAACCTAGACGGAACTAGTAGGAATGATTCTAAGACGTTTCAGAAGACGTCTCAATCACAAATTTTCCTCCCCAACCCTATAAATATTTGGTACAAAGTATAATTTTAATCTGATACAGGAGGCATAAGGAAACACTGTGAACTAAGGCACTTCACACTTCGATAGATCAGATCAAAAGTTCGAACTGGAGTGGAATCAAGGACCGCGGTCCTTATGTAAGCCTCAGCATGAACTTCCATGTTAAACGTCAAACTTTGAACTCCTATAGTCTCACCCAGAATTGACATAGACCAACGAAATTCGGTATTTGGGGTCGTGTCGTAACTATTTCACCACATTACAAATTTTAATGACAACAATCGAACCGTTCGGCGTCCACAGCATGGCCATTTCTTGTTGTTGTTGTTGTTGTTGTTGTTGTTGTTGTTGTTGTTGTTGTTGTTGATGTTGTTGGGACTCTTTGCCCTCACCTGGAGACCGAACCACTGAACCGATTTTCAAGTTCTATAGCTTAAAACGTAGGTCTGGACAAGGCCTAGGGCCTTTCACGGGCTATTTTAACGTAACTACAATATTCTTGACACGGAAAGCCAAATGGGCTGAAACTTTTGCTCTCACCTAGAGATCGAACCAATGAACCGATTTTCAATTTGTATAGCTTAAAATGTAGGTATTAACACCGACCAGAGCCTTCTGAACCCGATTTTGATGTGACTGCAGTATACTCATCGGCAGAGCAATTATTATTGCAGAGCACTGGGTAGAAATCATTAATGTTGCTGTTGGGACTCTTTGTCCTCACCTGGAGATCGAACCACAGAACCGATTTTCAAGTTCTATAGCTTAAAACGTAGGTCTGGACAAGGCCTAGGGCCTTTCGCAGGCTATTTTAACGTAACTGCAATATTTTTGACACGGAAAGCCAAATGGGCTAAAACTTTTGCTCCCACCTAGAGATCGAACCAATGAACCGATTTTCAATTTGTGTAGCTTAAAATGTAGGTATTAACACCGACCAGGGCCTTTTCAACCCGATTTTGATGTGACTGCAGTATTCTCGTCGGCAGAGCAATTATTATTGCAGAGCACTGGGCAGAAATCATTAATGTTGCTGTTGGGACTCTTTGTCCTCGCCTGGAGATCGAACCACAGAACCGATTTTCAAGTTCTCTAGCTTAAAACGTAGGTGTGGACAAGGCCTAGGGCCTTTCGCATGCTATTTTAATGTAACTACATTATTCTTGACACGGAAAGCCAAATGGGTTAGAACTTTTGCTCTCACCTAGAGATCGAACCATTGAACCAATTTTCAATTTGTACAGCTCAAAATGTACGTATTAACACCGATCAGGGCCTTTTGAACACGATTTTGATGTTACTGCAGTATTCGCATCGGCAGAGCAATTATTATTGTAGAGCACTGGGCAGAAATCATTAAGTGGAGTAATAATTTTTTGCAGAAAACATAAATTTGGTACATGGAAGTGGGCGTGTCAAAGCAATCACGTGATCTACGCACCAAAGTGATAGCGCATCCCTTTGAGCACTTGCACTGCAACACTAACTACCCGATGGTGGGACTAACTTTGCAAAATAGCTTGGTGGTTGATTTGTTGATTTAAGACATCAAACGGCCGAAAATTTTGGTGGGAATCCTTAACACGTTTTGTTTTGGGGAGACATCACATGTTTTTGGTCCAAATTAATAAATTCCATTTTTTTTTTTTTAGCAATTACGAGAGAGAAAATCTGAAAATTAAGCTGAAAAGCTGGGGGGGGGAGGTGGTGTTTTATTCCGCTTAGAGGGCAACAGTAAGGTTTCACGTGGTTTTAACATTTCAGCAATACTGTAGTATCTGAAACCTTACAGGAAAGATTCTTCGTGTCCTTTGCTGTTTTGACTTTGTTTCACTTAAACCTTGCCTTAAACAACAAATGATTTCGTTTTTGTTTTCTCACGGCCTCACGTCTTTGGCGAGAAGTCGCCTTATTCAGCCGTGAGAAAAGCAACAATTCTTCACTCGTGGTCTTGTTGTCCTGCGTAGCCACGTCTTCGTATTCATTGTTGCAAGTAGTGTAAAGAGTGTAAGAGTGAGAGCATTAGGCTGGATTGATACTTGGGTGGGTGACCGCCTGGGAATCTGGCTGTTGCAGACATAGGGCCATAGGGCTTCGGGCAGATGACCAGGAGTGGTTAACGCTCGTTAAACCCTTTTTTAAGAGTGTAAAGTGTAAAGAGTAGGATGAAGGGCTTCATCCACACCAAAAAACCCACATCAGAATAGGGGAACAAACCAACTCGTATGTAAGGCATAGTACTGTCAACACTTTTATGTGACGTCTAGTTCAGATGTTTTTTTTGATAAAAATTATTGGCTGAGCTAGCGAAGTGAGCGAAGTCGAATACTTGACGAACTTTGATTTGACAGGAGCTGTACCGTAAGGTTTTTTAAAACACAAAGACAACGTCACAGGCACAGTATAAATATGGGAGCACTGCGTTTAGGGTCGCTAAATTCAAATTTTCTCTAGCTCCAGGGGAAGCGCGGACCTTAACCCCCCCCCCCCAACCAATTAGGAGCCACACTAATAAATAACAATTTGCACATCGATAGTGCAATTTTTTTTGGGGGGGGGGGGGTGGGGGGTGGAGGAGGACTTTACAGCCGATAGGTGAATGGGTACCGGTGTTGGATGCGGTTGTTTGTGTTTGTTTTTCAATACTAATTGTTGTGCGTGTGACGCTGTCAAAAGTGTTTCAAAACTGACTAAAAATCTCGTCATGTTTACTTGGTGCGCCGAAGTAGAGGTCCGCTCGCCATGGTTTAAAAGCACTAAACTAACCAGTCGAAACATGTGTGATTATAATAGTGCACGTTAGAGTCGATGTAGTCCACAAAATGTTCATTGTGTAATTTTTTTTGTCATTCTAGGATAATCGCAGACTCTTCGTTGGTGCAGTCGGGAGCTGGTACTGGCAAGGTAAGCCTTTCGTTCGATTTTATAGCTAGTTCATTACATAATAATTAAGAGGTACTCGTTCATTCCTATTTTTTTTTGTGGGTGGGGGGGGGGAAGGGACTTCCGTTAAATGGTACATGCAAACAATTGCTTAGCTACCTTAGGGACGAGTCAGTGATTAAGAATGGCGGGGGGGGTTGGAGACTAAATCATGGGGGGGGGGGGGGAGAAGAGATTATGGGACCAATCGATGGGTGTGGGGCGGGATGTAGATTTTCATGGGGGGGTGGTAAAGTGGTTTTCATGGAACTGGCACGCTACATATCCAAAAAATATTGGGAAGTGTCCTCAGTTGTTTTATGTAACCGTGCCAATACACTGTCACACGTGAATATTTAAGGTATTTCTTTAAGTGTACTACTTCATTTCCGCCAGACCAACAACATTTTCTATTCTCCAAAACACCGTAATAGGCACCGTGCGAAGCAGATGGACACGACTGACTAAATAAGTTAAGCGGCCTTTTTTCCACAACGTGGCGTTAAAAAATAAAACAAAAAAATTGGTCTCCGTACCTGCTGACACAAGGGGTCCATCGCCGTAGCCTCCGAGGCCAGTCGGCCCCTGTGTAAGTACAGCTATATTAATAAAAACTAAGCAAATTACGGTGTATGGTTTTTTTTTTTTAAATTGTTGTAAGTATCTTGGATTGGAGGGAGTAGAAATAATGCCGGGGAAAAACATCCAGCTTAGGGTTACGTGGTACGAGCGCAGGTGTTATGAGCGCACAAGCAGATGAACCGTGCTTCGAGCGCACAGGACCGCCCCCATGTCAAAATCTCCGCCGCGTGACATCGTTTTTACTCACTTCGTGAAGTCTTTTCTATACTTCGTGTCTATCAATCTTAAAATCAAGGCGCTGTTCTCGAAAATGTCCATTTTTTTCTTCTCCAAAGTACGAGCCTCGCTCGCGCTGTCGCGCTCGCTACAGCGACCTTGATAACATCAGAAACCACAACCAAAAACTTGTCGAAAAATAACCAAAAAAAAAAATATACATATAAACCAAAACAACCGAAAAAATGTGTCTGTCATTGTAAATCAAGGTCGCTGTTCTCGAAAATGAAAGTTTTTTTTTCCCAAATTACGAACCTCGCTCGCGCAGCCGCGCTTGCAGCAGCTAACTATCAGAAACCACAACCAAAAACTTGTCCACCTAAAATTAACGCGCCGGAATCCAGATAGGCCCCACTTCTTGTGATGACTAAAGCCTATGACGCAAGCAATCGTGAACTCCGGGTGTGGGCTCATTCTAACTGTGCGCTAGAAACACGGCTTATTCTGCATGTGCGCTAGAAACACGGTGCGCTCGTATCACGACGTGAGGGCACGAGGGGTAAAAAAAAAATTAATACCGGCAGTGACAACCTAGTCGTAACCGGTATTCTATACACTTCAGCCGCTTCCGCTTGTTTGTATTCATTTTCACTAATTTTTGGACGCTGAATCCAATGGTGAAAACCGTTTGTATCTGTCTGGTACCATTCCGGAGTTGAAAAAGGCGAAATGGTATCGGAAGACTAAAACTAATCAAAGGTGGTAAACGGAAAGGAGACAACATGATTGAGGATACACCAAAACTAAAGAAATTAAAAAGAAGGCGTCTGTGCAGCTTTGTGTGTATCTGATTCGCGTTGGTTTCAAGCAAGTTAGATTTAACGGTTGCCAATATCAATAACGCATTACTGGATGCCTTACTCGATACATTACTGTTCAATCAATGATTTTTTTTGAAGTTCTGCTCTTATTATAATCTACACTGTACTGACAACTGGCATCATAAAACATTAAATAACATTCTTTCCCTATTTTCCTGAGCACTGTTTTTTTTTTTGCGGTTGCATTGATTTAAATTTAGTGACGAGTCTAATGGTTGACTAGAACAACAGTAAGGTTTAACGAGAACTAAGCCCTAAGGCAACGTTGTGGATCACAGCGTTTAACCGTAACAGGAAAAGCTTGGTCGTCTTCCTTTCCTGCTTTGATCTCGGTTTGGTTTAAAATTCCCTTAACATTAAACGAGTTGGTTTTAGTCTCCTGTACAGCACGAGCTGGGAGACTACAGTAACGATTTTGTCTGTCTGTCCGTCGCACTTTTCAACTGCGGAACGGTGCCAGATAGAGAAAAACTGTTTTCACCATCAGATTGAGCGTCCAAAAATTAGTTGAATTAAAAAAAAAAAACCGGAAGTATGAAGCAGGAGTGGTCTAAAAATGGTCGGAAGTGGCCGAGAAGACAGTCCATCATCTGCCGAACGATACCAGATGGACACAAACGGTTTTCATCCTTAGAATGAAATTAGTTAAAAGAAACCGTAAATGTCCAAAATTAGTTAAAAGAAACCGGAAGTATGAAACGGAAGTTGCCCACAAGTGGCCGGAAGTGGCCAACAAGTGATCGGTACCAGATAGAGACAAACGGTTTTCACCATTAGATTTAGCGCCCAAAAATTGGTTAAAAGGTAAAAAAAAAAACCGGAAGCATGAAGCGGAAGTGGCCGACAAGTGAGCCCATCATCTATGGAATGGTACCAGATAGAGACAAACGGTTTTCACCATTAGATTCAGCGTCCAATTCTATTAGTTGAAATGAAAAAAAAAAACCCGGACGTATGAAGTGGCAGTGGCCCAAAAGTGGAGCAAGTGTACAGAAGATCGCTTGCGACTAGGTAGTCGCTGCGCCGCCGCTTGTTTTTTTCTTTCTAATCTAATTAGAACTTCAGAAGTTATTGTGTGTTTTCGTTGTGTTTTCAACTTCTGTTCTACCTTCTTAATGTTTCCTTTTCATTTGATATAATGACGAAACAAATTCTATGGCCGTGATTCCCTGAAGAGAACGATTTTTTTTTTCTTTTTATTATCCTTTTCCTAGGTTATTACTAAAAGACCTCCCCGGTGTGTTTTTAGGCTTTCTTTTTATGTGAAAGCTTTTGACCAGCCTGATTCTTCCTTGTGAAGCTTTCTATGTGGTAGATGGCCCCATTTGCTGCGAACTTTTGACTGGTGGTATGCTATCCGTCAAGCGTCGTAGGCTAGGTGATATACCAACCGCAAAAAAAAAAAAAAAACCGTTCTAGTCATTGGCGGGCAAAAAGAAAATTGTGGGCAACTAACGCCACTACTAGACCAGTAGCAGGAGAAAAAAGATGAACGAACGCTTCAACTCCATCGTGTTCTCAACGCTCAGCTGCAATTTAACGCTATCAAAGTAGCCATTGGGGGCCCCCTCCTTTGCCAAGCCGTCCAACGGACGGCCACTCAATTTCAAGATGGCTATAGTTTCAAAGCTTTTTGCTTCTAACTCTCCCCTCCACAATAAAATGATAAACGTACGTGGAGAATGGCTAGCAGGGTGTAGTTTTTCTTCAATTCAATTTCTTCCTGGACGTGTTTCCTTTTTAATTATTTTTTTTAATGGTAGTAAGTTAAAAAGCGTTAGTTAAGTCATGATAGAGGAAGTAGTGACGAGCTCAATCGTATAGCTGACGTCATCGCATTGTTCTTGCCAGATATCCACAAAATTCGGAATTCCGATTTTAAGTTAGGGCTATAGAACAGAATAGAATAGTAAGCCAAACATAACAGATATCCTTCGCGATTGAATTTTAGAATACATTACGCGAAGAAGAATTTTCCAAAATTGCCAAAACGGATTAGCCTACGGGCTTCTTGAAGCATTGTAACACGCTATTTACGAATAGCAGGGCGCACCTTGTGTGAACGCACATGGTGCACCTTGCAGTTACATAAGCTGCTTGGCGATCGGTCAACTTCCGTCTACACCGGAACTTGCCCGAGCGCCAACAGCCGGGAACGAGACTACTCTACTGTTCTAACCAGTTACAGCCTATAATACTACTACTATTCCAAGGTCTTTGGTTAGAGCCGGCTCTTACCTGTTAGCGGTTACGCAACGTAAAGCCTCAGGCGACATCTATTGTTCAGGCCCGCGCATAAATACGAGGGCAGGGACCATGGGAAGGCACTTGGTGTGAGGCAGACAACTTGAAAGGTTGTCTCCCTGCTAGGATTAGACCAAGCTTCTAAACTTGGGTTTAATGCCTAATATGTGTTTCTCAGTGCAAGGACCCCTAGCCTTGCATTAAGGAGTAAATTGGTTTGAGATATTCTTGAATTCAATCGTCTACTCCCTGAGGACGTCACAGCATGGTACGGACGGACGGAGTAATACAACTCTGCCATCTGTTGGCCTTTAATACAGTCATGGGGAAAACGAAATTACATTTTTCTATTGAAAGGGATAAAAATAAAATTAAAAAAAAGAAACGGCTTTAAGTAAGTCATTAGTAATTTTGACCGAAAGGTCGCTAACGAAAAACGCATCGTTACACCCCAAGAATAACGTGGGATTCACGGGCCGATCACCATCTGAATTAGGAAAATTAAAATGTAACGACTGCCGTAAAAGACTTGTGCCATCCGGCGAAATAACCAAAGAAGTGGCGAATTTTATGAAAAGCAACAGATTTACTCATCATAAAACAATAAGTGCGCTGATTATTCTGGTACTGCTTTTGGTCGTATAAATGGCGACGGTCGGGGTGGGAAGGGGGTTGAGAGGGGTGGGGGTGTGGGTGTGGGGGGTCTCTTTTCTTTCTGCTGCGTTAGCTTTTAGATAGCTCAAGAACTCCACAATCGTAAACGTAAAGAACGGCGCTTCTTCTACATGCCAGCCGCAATAAAAGAATTCTTGACGCGCTCGTGTGCCTCGGGCCTTCAACTGCTCTACATCCGTTGGGTCAGCCTCGCCGATCGTAACCCCAGATACTGGATTTCGGGGGCTTACGCCTCTGTAGCTAGCTTTTTTGTTTCTATTTTATGTGTATCGTAGTTACGGGGCGATATATAGTTTGCCAAGGCTTTTTGCAGAGGACGCATTCAATCGGTAGGGCGGGTTGGTTCCAAATCGGGCGCCATCGCGTCTTTCATTTCAAACGCTTGACGGCAGTGAAGTTTTACGTTAAGAATTGCCATTATCACTAGTGGCTTTTGCCGAGTTTACATTTTTTCACCTTTTATGATACTGTAGTGCAAGGTGGAGGCAAGAGATAGAGTTAACCTGGTTAGTACTATAGTTTGTTCCACATTATGTTTGCAGGAAAATGACTGTGTGACACCACGTTTCCTTGCACTACGAGTGCAAAAGACGTGTGGATAGCAGACTTATACTCTACACAGTTACTGCTAGAGTCTACGAGTGGGATGTTTACGTGTTTTTTGCCGTCGTAGTCGAAAGAAACGTGCCGTCAGACAGTCATCTTCCTGCAAACATAACGTGGAACGAACTGTATAGAGCAGTGACACGACGTAGTATTATTGTATATAACTCTATGCTGGAGCCTTCATGGGTTAGCTGCAAGAGGCACTGCAGAGAGAAACAGAAGGTCGTCATACTGAAGCCGATGCTGTGAAGAGTGATTTCTTAGACCTAAAACGCGCGATTTTTGTTGTTGGAGAAAACAACGTTATTTTAAGCCTAAGAAATCCGCTCTCCCATTGTTTTTCCCTCCATTTTTATGTAGTGCACCTTGTAGTTATGCCCTCCAAAACCCATACTGGTGCCAATATGGCGGCAAATGTCACTGCTCTATTGGCAGTACAGCGTGTTTTCCTGCAATCGTTTTAGTGATCAGCCTGGCCGTTCCTAGCAAAGAAAAACTATGTATGTAGTTAGGAAGGTCCAAAAGGCGTACTGAGCGGTGATTGGCTTTGGGTAGTAAATTTTTAATTAATTCCCTGCCGAAATTAAACTTATTATTGGGCGGAAATCGTTCAAGAGACATTAGTTTAAGTGGTCATTAGATCAAAACCCTATAAGCTTAGCAACGCTGTTAGCATTACGAGTTAACACTGACAACTTTTCTTATTTGGTTGCATTGTTTTCTAGTACTCGTACATTTTGTCCATTTTTTTTTCTTATTAATTTGTTCGTAATCATGCTTCGTTTGATTTTGGAAACTTTGTTAATTTCCACATTAATTAACTCAATTCAACATAAATACTATGTGAAGAAAAATAATACTGGTTGTTGAACGAAGGGCAAAAAATGGAAAACCAATACAAATTTTACAAGAATAGTATAGTAACATCACAGATTAGAAAGTTAACTAGATATACCGTCTTACTTCTTCCCGTCCTACGCGGAGCTCTGGCGGTAGTTGCGGCTACTAATACCTCTGCTAATGTTTTGCGTTCTGCTGCTTCGAAGGCAAAAGCATTAGCAGATGTATTAGTAGCCGCAACTACCGCCAGAGCTCCGCGTAGGACGGGAAGAAGTAAGACGGTATATCTAGTTAACTTTCTAATCTATGGTAACATTCACTATACGCCATCTTACGACGACCTGCAACCTCTACCTAAACTTTTGTTCACTGTCAATGCTTTAAATCACTCTTTCCCACTTTTCCAATATCGTTTTTAATTGCATTCACAACTCCGGATTTGTTATGATACAATGTACATGCCTCCATTTTTAGCTGAATGTACGCCTTTGGGCATAAAAAATGATCGCACTGTATCGAGGTTCAAGTAGCCCGACAACAATGCAAATTTTTACATTGTTGTAAATAAAAACATACGTCGCTGAAGGCGAAAGGAATTCTCCATTCTTGATGCCAAAGAGTGGCATTGTTGAATGGCATTGTTTAAAGCCCCAAAATAACGAAAACGATCATTTCTTATGCCCAAAGGTGTACAGAGGGGAGCAAAAAGTTTGGTCTGATAACATTGCTCAATTACAACAATTAAAAAGTACGGTATTGTTATGTTCAACTTAACAATACCGTAACTACAACAATTACGAAATCGTAATTGTTGTAGTTGATCTTTGTTAGGTGACCAAACTTTTTGCTCCCATCTGTACATAATGATTAGGTGGGGATGGGGAGGGGGGTTGGGGCATGCCAATAATCCATTTTGTAGAGTGACGCTGACGCAGCTACTTTTCCAGCCAATCACTGTTTGTGACGTCATGGCCAGTATTTGTAACGTCATGAGCAACCTTTGCCCTCGAAAAAGGGCATATTTAAAGGATAATGACGGAAAACCGAGGGCATTATAAAACAATGTCCCAAGGGCGCTGCAGTGCCCGCGGGCATTGTTTTATAATATCCCGAGGTTTAGGGTTATTACCTATTATAACGCCCATTGATCTAACAATAGAAAAACACGAGCGCCGCTTCCTCTGCTCTTGCAGCTGATGGGGAAGTTCGTTCTAACGATGCAGAGACACGAGCGCCGGTTGGAACCATACTTCAACAAACGGGGGCATAATGCCAATGAACAATGCTGAGTTACGCCAACAATGGTTAAACAATGCTTTAACGAATGTTGAACATATTTATCGGTTTCTGCGTGCATTATACGAAAAAAAACCCGGCTAATATGTTCAGCAATCGGTAAAGCATTGTTTAACCATTGTTATATCTGGTCTTGACGTTGCTGAAATGGGCGTTAGTCACTCTTATTCTCCAACCAAGTCTATTTTTCTTTCTTTGGCTCTTGAGGGTGACTGAACGGCGTTCGTCACCACTACGTTTTCATTTCAGAATGAGGATACTTTCTTCAACTCCCAAAACCGCCAAAATGGCGAGGTAAAAATACCACAATAAAATGTAAATTTCATTTTTCTCCTTCGACTGAAGGGTGGACTTAGCAATCCACCAACAATTATTTTGCCGGGCAGCCTTCGAATGGTACTGCAACCACCCATATGCATACATTCAACTGCAAGCAGAATAGTGAATTTAAAACGGGCCCTTATCTTTCATTCAATTTATTAAAAACAAAACACACCACAGTTTTGTAACTAGCTTTTAAACGTTTCGTGCATGCTGTATGCAGTCCCAGTTTACCAGCAACACGCCAAGAACACGTCATCAAAACCGAAGCTGTCAATATTCGAACAGGGCACATTGAACCCGGTGGTTTATGACCGCAATCGCACGGACTATAATAGTCCTGCATTCTGATTAGGCCTATTTATTATGTCCAATAATTTTACTGCCCGAACACCTATGCTTATTGTCAGAGATTGGGCCTATGTATGGGTCGGATCAGGACCTTCTACTATCTACCGGGTCGGTTCACTCAGTTGAACGCATCTAAGCTATAGCACAGCTATTTCCCGTGCACACGAGCGAGATTCAGTTGGTGACGTTTTTGCTCCCAAAGCAATCCTCGAAGCAGACGACGCTTGGTTTTTCGAAACCAACAAAAAGGTTTGTGTCAACTAGCGAGTAGTTTTTAACGAAATTAATTAATAATTACGAAATATCTGATCGCTCAATATTTAATGAATGTTACACATTATTAAAACAAACGACAAATTCTTACCAGATTACCCAAGACGAGAGTAGCTGACGTCGTTACGTCGAAACCAAAACAATGGCGTGCTTTTACGATAATCGCTTGTGACTGTGCTCTCCGTCTGATAACAAACGTTGCTATTTTCAGTCGCATTGTCGATTGTACTGGTGGGTTAATGCACTTTAAAATAATTTAAACAATTGGAGCAGTCCTGCTTATGTGTGATGATGAGTACTCGTCCGTTTGTTAGTCCAATTTTGTGTCGATTCATCAGCAAAATCAAAAGCCAATGAGATGCAAGAATCAGTAAAATGGCGCGAAATGGGAGCAGAGACGTCAGACGCGTTTGAAGCTGCTCTCAAAATCTCGCACGGTTTCTCGCGGTAAAGCGTGATAGTGAGTGGGCCCACCCTATCAAGGCTACGTATAATCCATTTAAGCTCCCTGGGTCGGATGATAAAAATGACGAACTCGGGGGAACCATTCCAGTAGGTTTGCTAAGACTTTTAAGAGAACTCATTCACGGAAATCGAAATAAAAGCGCTTCCTACATGGCAATAATAGTAATAATATTTTTTTTAAAATTATGGATAAGGAAAATACCACGTGAAGCACAAAAATCACTTGTGTACGTGGTTAAAGTTAAATCAAATAAATAGAAAGGTTGGCGATACAAAAGCAAGCAAAATAGAAAATCATTAGTTCAAATTACATTACAAAAATAAAGTAATTTGTACTTACAAATAAGCATCCGAGAACATCAAAACAAGTAAAAAATAATACAGTTACAAATAAAGCATATATGAATATCATTACAAAATAAATTAATATGTGATTACATAGCAAAAGTGAGGTTACAAAGTGCTTGAGAACCAGTTATACCACACGCCATGGCTGTTTGCTGTAACGTGCATATCACGTGACTGGACTAGTCCAATCAGACGGCCAAACAGCCGTTGTTCTCGTTCGTCATTGGCTAACTCACGGTGACGTCACGGCAAACAGCCATTGCGCATGGTATGGTTGAGAAACACTACTGAAGTTCTCCTCATAATTTTTCCTAATATTTTTTTAGTTAAGGTTTAAGATAGTGTGAAGCTAACCAAGTAAACATTTAGATATTTAGTTACCGATTAACCACTTTTTTATTTCTTTTTTCACTGTACCAAACTTGGTCAAGAAGAACAGTTTTTTGGGGTAGTTTATTAAAAAGATCGGGCATGCCAGGATTCAGGGAGCTTAGTTATCGAGAACGGTTGGAAAAATCCGGCGTGAACTCCTCGAACTCCGTAGATTAAGGTTCGACCTCATCCTCGTGTACAGGATTCTTCGTGGGCTTTTCAGGGCTGATCTACCATTTTATGATCTAGCTCCCCGGGCTATTAATACACGTGGCCATGACTGGAAACTAGTGTTTCCTACCTCACACATGGATTGCCACAGAAATTTTTTCTCCGTCCGCGTTGTTCCCATTTGGAACGCGCTGAGCAGCGCCACTCTTTGTGCACCAACTCTTTCTGGTTTCCACTCGAAACTACGCAGGGAACCATTACACAAATTTCTGAAGCGCCCCCTACCTTCTTCCCTGTAACTCTCCTTCTTTACTCCTTTTTTTTTCTATCGCAGGAGCAGAGTAAGTGGTCTAAAAACACATACAGAGTAGCCATCAAGTGCTGGTGAAACAACGAAATCACGACGTTTCGGTTCCAAGGTCGGAACCGTTTTCAGGTGAAGGGTTTAAAACATGTCAAACAACTATATATTCTTATTTTAATTTTAAGCTATTTTTAAGTTGTTTGACATGTTTTAAACCCTTCACCTGAAAACGGTTCTGACCTTGGAACCGAAACGTCGTGAATTCGTTGTTTTACCAGCACTTGATGGCTACTCTGTATGTGTTTTTAACAACTAAAGTGCTTTTTAACTTTCTGCTTTTTGAGTAAGTGGTCTCACGCCCCTTCTGCCGTCCTTCCACTCCGTGGTAAACATGTTATTATTATTATTATTATTATTATAAAAAAGTTACTACAGCTCTTACAATAATTACTTCTAAAACGCGGTGTAAGTAATTGCAGTGTGTTGCGTCTGTTTAATAAAATATTTTTATCCAATTTATTGAAGATAGGAAAATAGTTCTTCAACAAAACAACGTAATTTCTTAACATCATCACCTTAAGTACGCCTAATAGGTGTAATATAATAATAGGTTTAATATTATAATAATCATAATAATAATAAAATGATAGGTGCTGGATCACAAGGTTACACAGCCAGAGACCCAACGTTCAATTTTTAGAAAAAGCAATGAACATAAAAGTGGCAACAATAAGAAATAAATGCATGGTATGCGCACAGAGGCAGAGGCTCTTTGCCAACTTCTGTAGGTAAAACTTATGCCACAGATAGGTATTAAAGATTATAATTGTATAAAAAATAAAATCATAGGTTAAGTTTGGAAGCAGGCTGTACCACAAACCATTGTTGATAAGTGACTAACAAGGTCCTTAGGGAAATGCGTGTAATAAGAATCAAATGAGTGGTAAGTGATTTAAAATAAACGAATAAATTCATACAAGAATGTGTAAAAATACCAAGTATTTAATTTTCGTCCAATGCATTTTTTTTGGCGTTGGTCACCAACCGACAAACAAAAATACAATGGCGTACAACAATCAGTAAAAACTAATCCGAAGGCCACTGGTCGTTATGCTGCTATTGGACCCTATACACGCCATCTATGACGACCTATGACCACTATTTAAATCCTATATTCACTGGTATGCCTTAAACCACTTTTCCGATTTTTCCATGGCATTAAAATTCGTAATTGTATTCATAACTGGGGATTTGTTAACAGTCATGGTATGCCTCCATTTGTAGAAGAATTTTTTCACTTGGTTCTCTGTGTAGAATGCTGGTTTTGCAATACACGTCAGCGTTGTGGTGGGTACATTCCATATGGTTCATAACTGCGTACGTCTTGTCACACTTGACAATGACACTGCCATATTAGTTTAGTTTACGGACGCCAACGGCCTTTTGCATTTTATGAGCTGTCCTGGCATACGTGAAATATTATTGTGTGCGCGGCGTATCTTGAGTCCTGTAGTATATTTTGAGCGGCTACGTCTTCCTGGAGGAGGCGGCTTTATCCGACGGCCGCCACTGTTTTTGTAACCATCTTGGATATCAACAAGGCACTCTGCTACCAAAAACGTACAATCGATTATCGGTGTTCGTTCTGCGTTGAACTCAAGATAGGCCGTGGACACTCTAAAGGCCGTTGAGCATCTGTAAACTGGACCATGATAGTGCCAGTGCAAAGTCTGACAAAACAGTTGCGAAACATGTCGAATGTATTCATCACACCATTGACGTTAGCAACACCACGATTCTATACAGACAGTGGCGTGCAAAGGGTTGGGGGGAGGGTGAGAGGATAGGGAGGCATTGTCCCTGCCCTTTTTTGCCCTTTTTGAAAAAAACTTCCTTTTCTTGCTTTTCTGCACTGAAAATTGCCGGTCGCAGCGAGGAGAAAGGGCCTAGAGCCCTAAAAGGGGCAAAAAGAAAGCTTGGAAGGCCAAAAAAGGGGCCAAAAAGGGTAAAAAAGTGAGAGAGAAAAAAAGTCCCCAAAAAATAAAGCCTGAGCGTGCCCTTTAACAGAAAGTTGCCCCTGCCCTCTCGGATGTCTGTGCACGCAACTGTACACGGAGAACCGGTTGAAAATATCGAGTACCAATGGAGGCATACATCAGACGGAAATATTTCGAGAAATTATTAGTTTTCTGCATTTTTTTTTACCATTTTTTGTAGACTGATTGTCAAACTATAAAATTTGTAAGCAACACATTTTTTGGGAGCAATATTTTGTGCAAACTGTTTTACACTGTAAAAAATACAAATAAACATGTCTTAAAATATTGCTCGGTATAAATTACGGGACAACGTGGCCTGCTGATTATAGCACGATTTTCCCATACGGTAGGGATCCCAGGTTTTCAAGCCACTCCTCCGCCACCCCAGACATGTTTCGGGAAGAGAATTGCCCATCATGCTCATGTTGACTGTGGCATGTAAAAGATCCCACGAATTTCCGATTAGAATTTAACAAAATTGTCCATGTTGCCTTCTGCAAAATGACTGGGAGCGCGTCAAACCTCCTAAGTAAAAAAAAAAAAAATTATGTGTCATCACGAACTGCTCGAAACCGTCACAGTATTCATCATTTTCTTCTCCCTCCTCTTGTGTTACGTCATTTGTGTACAGCTGCTTACTCCTCCTTCCAGCGCTTCCACTTACAGGGGAATTTTTCGCTTTTTAGGGGAAAAATGGTCTTCAAAGAGAAAAAAATATTAAACAGGAAAAAAAGGGGGAGGGGGGAAATGGGGAAATTCTGTGTTTTATTTGCAAGCTACAATTTTCTCACGATCTTCTCTCCATCCCCACTCATCATTTTGAAACTTCTACTCTAACAAACGCATGTTGGCATTTTAAACCCTTACTCAACCCCCAATTAGTGTTTATTTTCGTCTGTTGCTGGTTTATTATGGCTAAAATCGCGAAAATTGTGGGAGTACTCATTTTTACAAGTCCATCCATAGACATCACTTCTGGCAGGAACGAAAGGAGGACTAGTGCTAATAAAATAAGTAGTCGTTTGAATTTTACTTTCAGTTTGCGTCAATAGGTGGCGCTCCTGTGCCATTAAGACGGGCTCATAATTTTTTAAAATTAGGAAATGTTAAAAATTAGTGGTGTAATGATAGGAAATTAAATAAGAGAAATAAAAAAAAGAGACATTTTTGCGCAGGAAAAAAAAAAGGGAAATTTTCTCTTTTACTCGGCTAAATTCTGTGAGTATATGTGAAAGCACTGCCTCCTTGTTCCAGTCATCTCGGCAAAACTGGAAACCGTAGCATTTCTAACCTTTCGATTTCTGGGACCGGAAAGTTAAAGTCTGTCGCAGGGAAACTTGGTTTTATGGTCAAGATGTTTCCGATTCTGTTTTCCGCTCCCTCGTACTTAATCTTAGTATGGAGCGAAAGAGTAGACCAGAGATTTCCGTCGCAAGAATCTCCGGACGAGCTAAAATCCGTACGGAAGGTTTTATGGAGTGTAAGGTGCAATGAGCTTCCTTGCTGCTTAGGGACTAGCGAATTGTTGGAGTGTTATCCGGGCAAGATTTCTTATCACTGCGGGGAAGACGAAGGGTGTGTGCCGTAAAGAGTGGCCCACAAGGGCGGTTAAGCACGACACCCGATTCATCATGGCTGCCAGAGAGGCTGACCGTTGTCGTCACGGCTTGTTTCTACACAAAATATTTCAGTCTAAACGACGGCAACATGGCTTTTATACCTCCTTGGGTGTAGAGCATTCATTGTTGACCGCAGCCCGAGAGCTGGGGACACTTAGCCACCGGCTTTATTGGTCCTCAAGTGCAGGTCTGTGACATCAAGTAGCGGCTGCTTTTAACTGCTCGCCACGGAACAGCGATGATTTTGATGGAGCCACAAACTTCTTCCGCATTCTGAGGCACCCTGGTCCACGGGAGCTTATAAATAGGGAAGGCTAGGGGAAGGTTTTTCGTCAGCAAAAGGATCAAAGTTAAGCATGGACCGCGGTGACTTGAACACGACGTGGTCACTTAATGTCCACGTAGGCGTACAGGTTTAAACGGTTAAGTTCAAAACTTACAATATGTGTGGCCGTTACACCGTGGTGAGCTAAATAATTTTGTCTTAGGTTTTAACTTCAGACGACGGTATTGGTCATTTTGCTACGTGTCGGCCAGTTTTCACCAAAGGTCGTGGGTTCGATTCCCCGCTCAGGCAGTCTGACATATAAGTCCAAAAGGCAACGTAAATAGGTTTGCATCTGTATTTATAAAACCAATCTCGAGCCCATTGGCTTTCCGTCCTGTACAATCCATTCGTAGACATTTACCTAATTGTTCTAGTAAACTTTTAAGTGTACGCAACAATATTTTGAGTTATTTACCGAAAAAGTGCTTAACGAAGATGGCAAAGATCCGAGGTCCCACCCAAAACCAAAACTGGTATAAGAAAAGCCGCCAAGTTTCCAGAAAGGGTCGGCCCCTGAAAGTAGTGATATCATTCAACCAGCGAAATACGCACCAAGGTGAATCCTATTAGCCAAGTTAATCGCACCGACTAATAAATAGTTCGAAAGTTAAATGAAAACTAGAACATTGCTACTGCACGGCAGCAATCTTCAAGTTTTCATATTTTAATGTTCAAAGTATTATTCGGTGCGATTAACTTGGTTAATAAGATTACCCTTTGGCGGCCTTTCCCTGGTTGAATGATATCACTACTTTCAAAGGCTGACCCTTTTTGGAAATTTGGCGGCTTCTCCTTCGCCAGTTTTGGTTTTGGTGGCGATCACAACTTTTATATGACTGTGAATGTACAAAAGTTCACACCATCTTATCTTCATCTCTACCTTTTTTTCTGGAGGAATTTTATGTCTATAAATATTCACATTTGCCATTGCCCAATTAGCCATTACATTAGACAAATTGACACTGTTTGGTTTATTGTGTGTGCATATTCTTCACATGCGTAAAGAAATTAATTTTTACGCAACAAACTAGCCACGTGCCTCCTTAATTATTGAGTGTGAAGTTGGTGCGTCCGCGTGCACCAGGGAGTAAGCAGGCAAGTTAACGATATCACTGTCACCAGATGGCGCCCACCTAGCGGTTCAAAATCTGCGTTTCAAAACGGTCGATATACAGAAAAAAAGCGGCCGTGATGTCGTTAGGCTTAACTTTACCGCTTGCTTCCTGGTACACGTGGGCGCACCAACTTTACAGTCAATAATTAAGGAGGCACGTGGCTTGTTTGTTGTGTAAAAAGAAATTTATGTGTGTGGTTCCTTCGCTTGTTGAAAGTACGGGCTAGACAGAATTAGATAGCGGTAAATGGGCTATAGATGCTGCAGCTTGTCTTTGGGTGGCAAACCCCCTTTAAGGAGCACGAACCCAAATTGTTGGTTCTAAACGACAACAATCTCCAAGACGTCTATTATACTCTTACTGCCAGTTGTCTTTTTATGAGAAGGGTCGTGCTAACAAACCAGACCTGTTGAATCATGTTTGTTCCCCAAAGAAACAGTTTATTGTGCCATTAACGTCATACAAAAAAAAAAAGAAAAATAACGTTGGATAAACTACATGCTAAAGAAAGATTGACTAAATCAATGAAAAATAAAGGAAATAATACCATGTAGCCAAAACCAAAAAGGTAAAAAGACTAGTTGGTTTTTTTTTCCAGCCGAGTGTTAGTTAATGTTTAGTGACCGCGGTTGGGGCCAAAAACTTGGTGGCAGCCACGTATATATCACTCTTTGCTCTTATAACACTACTAGATGGACCCCTGCATGTTGCACGGTGATCGAATTTCCTAGACTTATCCTCTTCCGGTGTTTCGTCGTCACCTCTCCCCTAACCCCACAGTTCCCAGCCTTGTCCCTGGTCCCCCCTGACTGCCCCTCGCACCCCACTGCATGCCCTGTTGCAGTGTAGGGTCTGTATACCTGCCTGCCTGCCATTCGTTTGGTTCTACCCCCTCCCCCCCACGAACACCCCGCCCCTTACACCCCACTGAACGCCCTCTGGCACTTTCAATTTCCACTCCCAACCTGCACACCCCTGCCTTCTCCTGCCACCCCCCCCCCCCGACTGCCATCCTGTAGTGTAGGGTCTGTATACCTCCCTCGCCGTTCCCCCTGGTACCCTTGGTGTTTGGTCATTAGTTATAAAGTTATTAACCCCCCAAACACCCCGCCCCCTCCTGTCCCCCAGTCGCATCCCCCCTTCAGCTTGATGCCCACATTCAGTAAGCGAACAATATAAACCCCCCTTCTCATCCTCCCCCTTTCCCTCCTCTTCTCCCTTCCCCACCCCTCTTCCCCTTGCCCCCCTCATCTCCCTTACCCTTCTTTCTTTTTCCCTCCCCTCTTCTTCCCTCTCCTACCCCTCCTCTTCTACCCTACATTGCCACAACTCTGCCATGTTTGTTTTTGGTGTTGCCAGATGATGGCAACTTGGACTGAACGTGAAAGAACTATGTGAGGGGTTCCCCCCACCCTCTCCCGAGCAAAGCGAGCAGCAACAGCCTAGTGGTCAGCGTCCTCGTCTCCAAACCAAGCGAATGCTGTTCGAATGCCACGACTGATGGCCCTTGAAAAGGATCAGAAATTAATTCATGCTACTAAAGGTTAACAGGACATTTCGAAAATTTGGCACTGCCTCAAAAAAGAAGCATACCTGCGTTTTATTGACTTCTAAAAAAAACCTATGACTTATTCAGTACGCAAGCCCCTGCCCTGCTACATGTTAATATTCGTGATTGTTTCCACTAACTTCAAAAGAATTCATGTGTAACGGAACGGTATATTTATTAATGGAGCCTTAGCCCGAAGCTATATAGCCTACCCACTCTAGCAAAATACAATACACAATTCATGTGTGTTATCTTTAGCAACAAAAGGGGGCACATTGGGACAATTATTGAAATTCTAACTTTTGTGAATTTCAACAACAGTCACGCACGCAATGATTGTTGCTGCTGACTTTGAAACATTTCCGCTCAGCTCTCAAATCCTGCATCTACGAAAAATATAAGCCATTCTATCGTTGATAGCTACCAATTTCGAGGCCTATTGACCTTGAAATTAACAACGTAGCTTAGTTTAGTTTAAAACTATATGCGTTTACCTGAAACACGGATTCTTTCATTTTACCAATCAGCAATCAACATTTAGGCGAAAGTTCGTAATACATTACACGTTCACCAAGAATTGTTAGGCACGATCGTACGAAGAATGAAAAAAAAAGTTACTTTAAACGAGATGCTGATGCTGCTATTTGGTGTAATGATTCTTAATCACCGTGATTGTTTCCGCCAACTTTGAAACAATTCATGCGTGTTTTCTTTAACAACAGAAGAGGGCACATTTGGGGTAATAATTGTTGCTACTTACTTTGAAACAATTCCGCTCAGCTCTGAAAGTCTGCATCTGCGAAATTAATAAGCCATTCTATCGTTAACAGCTGCCAATTTGAAATTAAAAACGTAGCTTAATGTGGATTAAAACTACATACGTTTAGCTGTAACACGGATTCTTTCACACACATGTGTTTATTAGAGCCGTGGCCCGAAGCCGTACGCCCTGCTAAGCATACGTAACTAAATACAAAATTCCACACAACTAACCAACTAACAAACTACACAAATGCAAAGATGCCAGACGATGCTCAACCAAGGGCTCTTGCCGAGACCACACACATCATACGCCTGCTGCTCCTCACACGCCCACCTTCTCTCTCCCATCAAGGGAAAGTTCCAGTGGGCAATACAGAAGACACACCACTCATTACTCCACTAATCACCAATCCCTGTACACAGCTTAGCGGGTCTGATGGGACAGCCAGATCATGATGGACAACGCCACCATTCAGGGAAAATTTCAGCAAGCCTAGCACACCAATTTGTATCTACTCTTCTTGACTGCAAGGGACAACCAGGTCAAAGTGAGAGAACAAGAGACTAGCACAGATTTACACAACCACCCTTGCAACGCGACAAAATTTGGCTACATATTTTAGTCTGACATAAGATTGGTAATCATTCCTCGCGGTTAATAGCTCAGTAATGGAGAACTGCCTTCGCATCCAGGGGGCTAACAACATCTGCGCCGCTGCATACCTCCTGCAGTGCCAGATGACATGCTCAACGGTCTCGTCTGCGCCACACTGCAGGCAGGTTGGTGTACTCGCCCAACCAAACCGAAACCTATGCGAACCCAAAAGCGTCTGATTCACACGGAGCCTGCTCACCACCCTTGCCTCTGTAAACGTCAATCTGTCAATACTCGATTTAACCCCACATTCCGGATGCATCCTGTAAAAGTCACGCGCAACGTCTGCTCCCTCCAAGTCTTGCTGCCATAACCCTGCTGCCCAAATGCGCACAATAGGTCTGCCTATCCGTGCTGATATAACCGGGACTACTGCTTGGCAGTCCTGAAGCAGTGCTTCACGGGCAAGCGCCATCGGCTTGCTCGTTTCCTGCATTTCCATTGTGCCCCTTAACCCATGCAAACTTAACGCAACAATGCCGGGAGATGGCCCAAAACTTCCAAAGAATGGTGTGGACCAAAGGGTCCGACACCCTAAGATCCTCACACGCTCTCAGCAGGAGCTTGTAACCCGCTAGAGAATCAGTGTGGAGAGCAAAGGAAGGCAACTGCAGCTCACTCGCTACATCCAGCGCTACAGAAATGGCAAGCAGCTCACATAGCGTGCTTGACGTTACAGCTGCAACATGGCGGCGAACTGCCATTTTCAAAGACGTCACAACCACAGCAAGACCAGCAATCCGTCTACTTGCGTCATAGGATGCGTCACAAAATATCGCACAATCCGGAGCGGTAGCCGCCGACTGAAAGGCGCTCTGTAGCTCTGGACACTAGCTCCACGGACTGAGAGCCCTGGCACTGGCCACCAACACCCTGTCTCCAGTGGCCTGCAGCAGCTATGTAACACCCGCACCCACTTCTCCCAAGATACTTCTCGCTCTCTCGCTCAACCACCCGTAATCCGCTAAAATCCTCCCTATTGGGTCACTCGGACCACGGCTTAGGTTACTCAAGCAAAGCGCACTAAGCAACTCTCGGGCTTTGTACTCCACTGGCATTTCTCCACATTCCACCCAGAGCACTTTGACTGGAGTGGAAGCAATACACCCTGTCACCGCACGCAGACACACATTGACTGCTACTTGCAAGACCCCTAGATGTTTACGAGACGTCGACAGGAATGGGAGGTGGTAGTCCATAACCGCCCTAACAAACATCCTATACGTAGTCAAAAGAGCACCCCTTGTAACCTTATCACCTCTACTCAGGACCTTTAAGACAGCATACCGCGTGAGCAGCTTTTCTCTTACCATCCATCAACAATCAACTATTTAGACGAAAGTCGGAAATACATAACACGTGCACCAAAAGTTGTTAGGAACCGTAGCAATGACATAGCATTCGCACGAAGAATGCAGCTCCTGCTGGCTGACTGGGGGACTGGGGTGTGAGGGGGCAATCACTGTGAATGGTACTGTGGTTAGGTCTAAGTCCAAGGTACGATACCTTGGTTTCCGGCTAGACCCACAACTGAGTTGGATCAATGATACTATTGCCGTCAAAGGAAACATCGCGTCTCGGTTGGGCATTTTGAGGTCATTTGTTTCTAACAAACTCACAACAAAACATTCCACGGTTTTGACTCTCTATAGGATTTATGTAAGAGCTTGCACAGATTTCCACGCTTCACTTCTAACGAGTTCCTGGCGTGCTTTGCATTGCTTTTCATTAAATGATTATTTGCGAACTGTGTGTGGCTGTCTCCCGACGACTCCTCTCTTGGCACTCCACATTGAGACTGGGGAACGCCCACTAGATGTGAGGGCAGCTAAAATACTTACTAAGGTCTGTTTGTGAGCTGTGGCCAGGGGTACCTTGGATCCTATAGCACGTGTTAGTATGAGGTACACCACGTTTCCGCAGGGTGATCATGAGGTGCCAGGGGCATTGGGCTTGGTTGGGGGCAACCCTGATTGAGCATAGGGGCCTAAGCAGCTTCTCACTTCCGCTCCTTCTGCATCCGCCTCGCCCATGGGTTTGGTGTTGGGCCGCCTTATCTTCCATTCAGGACAAGGGGTCCGCACCCTACGACCCAGTTCCTTCTGGCTCTGCCAGCATATTCTGTGATGCGTCGTTCCACTCTTCCTCTTTTGAGGGTGGCATTGGAATTTGCATCCCGAGTCTCCATCTTGAATACAGCTATTTTCTGGCTGGTATACCGACGGTGTTTCTTGGAGAGCAGATCGCCATTTCGGTGGCTGTGGATATTGGGCTTGATTTGTCTTTGCCTCGGTTTTGTGTCTATTCAGACTCTGCAGCTAGTCTGGGTTTTCTCAGGCGGTCGTTTCAGTCTATAGAGGTTTCCCATCCGATTGTTACAGAAATCGGGTGGAAATTGCTCTAGGCTGTGCAGATTGGCATCAGCGTTCGTTTGGTGTGGGTTCCTGGCCACTCAGGTGTCTCAGGAAACGAGGCAGCAGATGGGCTGGCTAAGGTTGGGTACGAGTGTAGGTCTTCTCCAATTCGGTTCCCTTTGGGCTACAAAGAGATGTGTCCAGTTGTCACTGAATTAGCAAGGAGAGAGTGGCAAAGCATATGGGAGAGGGGTGCAACAGGGCGTACCTTATTTGAAATACACCCTACTGTGGCCTCGCCCACTTCACTGGGTCGTCTCTCGTGTAAGGACGCGGGTTTGGTGTCTAGGCTAAGGACTGGGCACGTTCAGCTCCGTGCCTACTGTATCGCATGGGGTGGAGCGGTTCCCCGGGGTGTGCCTGTGGTAATGGGGAGGAAACCGTTAGGTATTTTCTGTTGTCTTGCCCACTCTGGGCTAAGCAGCAGTGCTCACTTTTATCTCGGGGCGATGTTCAGTTCCTCAATGCTCTTGGGATCCCACCTCATCTTGGGTCAGCGAGGCACACTCTTAAGGTTATTGTCAGGTTTTGCAGGAATACGGGACGACTCGGGTGACTTCCTGATCGTGAGTTTTTAAGGTAACGCCTCACTGCTTGCTCGCCTCACTTCCAGGGTGCGACCAGGATTGTTCGGGTGATGCTCGGTTGTGTAATGGCTGTCTGGTTGGTAGGTTAAAGTAGTGTAAGTTTAGCTTCAGAGTGAGCGAATGGTGTAAGGACCTAATAGGCTCAATAAACATAAACATAAACATGAAAAAAAACGTTACTTTAAATTGCAGCCATGAAAAAAACGTTACTTTTAATTGTTTGGCTGCTGCTGCTCCTGTTTGCTGTTTCCTGATGTTGGGAATTATATTAGCAGATGCTGAATGAAAACTTGGTTGTTTCTAACATAACAATATATGACATAACATAAATGTTGACGGAGTAATGATCCAAAGACGAGGGATCCAACAAACCTTGAAATCTCGTGCGACTTCTGATTTTGGATTTGAAAATCCGCTTGGAATCTACAAATCTCTTTACAAATCAAATCTCTAGAAATCTGTAGAAATCTGTAGAAAATCTGTGGAAAATAATACAAATCAATGCAAATCAACTATAATCCGTGCAAATCTGCAAATCTCGGTGCAATTCAATAAATATGCAAATCAACTAAAATCCGTACAAATCTGCAAATCTCGGTGCAAATCTACAATTCTGAAAATCCTGCAAATCATGCAGATCTAGCAAACTCTCGCATATTTGCGTAAATCTGTGCAAATCAGTATAAATCCGTGCAAATCTATCCACAACTCACATAAAATCTGCAAATCTGGTTAGTTCTCATTTACGTTTGTAGTTGGCCTGACGCGTTACCTGCAATCCTGCATGCTTACTACTTTTTCGCTAATGTAATTTATAGGCCTAATCACTAAAAAAAATAAGCCTAACCTCACAAATTTAGGCCTATTTCGTGTGGCGTCATGTAGCAGTGTGTTAGCATACTACTGCTGCATTCCCCAACGTGCGGAGGAAAAAATAGTCCGCAGAGTAACTCTGTAGCCCTTTAGCACCTTGTAGGCTTTCCTGAAAATAGTGTGTCTCATTTTTGTCTGTTTGTGACCCTGTCAGCCTTTTCGTCTTGTTTTAACTAAAATCAATGGGGCCCCCGTTACTATCGCGCTGTCCCTTGTTTTTAACCCTTAAATTTATCTCTTTCCATAGGATTTTCTTCGCCGTAAAGCCTGTCTGTAGCGCAATTCGATTGGAAAAATAAGAAATTTGGCTCGCGTTCAGTCCAATTGATAGTTTTCCGATTTCAATAATGTGGCTTTAGTTTCGCCAATAACATTTGGCCAGGTTGATTGCGGCGTCGGCGCCAGACTTGCCATCAGCGCCCTCTGCTTGGCGGGCTATCGATTGTGCAGCTCACGTTGATGGTAGCCACGAATCTCGACATCCACACCGGACAAGATTAGAACGACGCTGTTAAAAAATATAGGACGAAAAAGAGAAAAGAAAAAGAAAAGAAAAAAAAATAACGAACAAGAAAGTACAAAAGAAAGAAGTAGCCCATTGGCTTGGTTGCCACCTGCTACCTTGCTACCCAACAGAAGTGGTTTTATTTTACACACTTCCACCAGTTGCCGTTCCTTTCCAAGAAAAGGATTTTTTTTTGGAGGGGGGGGATTCTTCTTTTTTTTTTTTATTTTAATCGACTCTATCCTCCTGCAAAAAAAAGTTTTGTCGAAATGCCAATAAAAAAATTGATTTAGCGACTTCCTTCCAGAAAACGTCAATATACCATACGGCATTAACTGCCTTCGTCGGGTAAATGGACGTAACTAGAAGTTTTAGAATTATTTGACAATGCTAACCTACACCAAGGCATGCGCAGGAGGAGTCTGCGTCAGGAACAAAATCCCATATAGGGTACTTTACCTCTATGCGACAGGCTGGATGCAGTAGGGGCATGCCCGTGGACGAGTTGAATGCTGGAGTCGTAGCGATCCTGGTGGCAGGTGCTGAGGTTAGCAAGTTATGATGTCAGCAAATTATGACGTCAGCGAGTTATTTCGCTTCCTTGTTTCATAAATGGTTGCGTCATACTGTTTAGAATTGGATACTGTTTAGGATGTATATGATAAGCGCGCTCCCTAGGACGGTGTTTCATACTGGAAGCCTCGCGCGTCCACACGTTGTTTCATGCTGGCACCTGGTACGTCCAGCCGTACGCGTCGACAGGTAAAGGCTTCTCCAGACAGAAGAAAATTTCGTGCGAAGCTATGCGTAGCAACGTACCTACAAGGTCAATATTGCAGTAATCGTGTGGTTGGTGTTGCGTTAAGGACGAATATTGAAGTCTTTTTTACACCATACTGGGTCGGCGTGCAGCCGCGAGCAGCCAGTCTGGTTAGGGCTTAAAGTACCCTGACTCCAAAATCCACGTAATTGGGACGTGGAGCCACCCGCATGGTGACGTCGACGTTGCGATGACGTGTTTTGAAACGATGTCTATTGTAATAACTGTGAAGTTGCGATGACAACCGTAGCGGCAGCAGTAATTATTTGAGATAAGACTTGGGAATAACGCATGTTGCAACATTGAGCACCTTCCGACGCTGGTTAAGTCAACCTGTAATAACTAAGAAGCCAAACGCAAAGGCTTTATCAGTAGTACGTTAAGTAGTTCATTAAGTAGACTATGTCTCCCTTCGAATCCTGTCCTATATTATCCTGTGCAGTATTTAAGTGTGGCTATGTATTTATGCCACTATACATAGAGGGTGCTACATTCCCAACTCCATTTCACCTTAACTCTCAACTGACTTGTTTAGTCTTTCTGCCGTAAGGCACTTAGTTTTAGTGTCATTCACATACATTACAAATGACGATGAGTGTTAAACTAACCATTTAATTACTTCAAAACCTAAACTAGGGGTAGTGAGCGTTGAGCTGTCACTGCTCCAAGGCACCATGAGTAGTTATTGAAAAAAAAAAGAGTCTACTGCTACTAACCTCAAGTTCCCGGATGGCTCAACTACTACAGTTCTCCATGGAGTATCTACCTGTTTTAGTCTTCTGTACAACTGAAACGGCTGGGAAGACTACAGCAACGACTTTGCCCGTCCATCGCCTTTTTCATTGCAGTCAAGTGGACTTTGACAAACATGGCAAATTATACCCCCGCCATGGCTGTTTGCTGTGACGTGCATATCACGTGACTGGGCTAGTCCAATCAGACGGCCAAACAGCCGTTGTTCTCGTTGGTCATTGGCTAACTCATGGTGACGTCACGGCAAACAGCCATTGCGCATGGTTTAACACGTTCACTGCTTTTGTGGAGCACAGGTGGTACATGAATGTTTGCCATCCTGTGGTACACACACTCATGAATAGTAACCCTTACACAAGAAGAGGCTCCCACAACACCATACAAATTATGGGGTTCGAAGTGGTCAGTAAGGAAACTACAAGGTATATGTATACCACGGGTGTACCACATTGAGTTTTGACGTGCACGTAGTTTAGCACCTGTGCGTAGAGAAATATGTTTGTACCACCGGTGGCCTACTATTGCCAAGACAGCCAATTTCCAAATTTGTATTACATTTTTAATTGGCAATTTTTATTGGAAGTAAACACTTATGGACGTACATGTAACACCGGTGGGCTACTATTGCGAAAAAAAAATTAATTAGTAAATTTTAATTGCCTTTTTACTGACAGTTTAAAAAAAACTCAAATTGAACATATAATTTTGTTCAATTTGAGGAATTGTGTTTCTTTTCGAAACGCAAGCTTGGTTTCCCTTCACAGGTTTGGCAATATGTTACGTACACGTTTACATTTACTTCTTGGATAATGGATTCATGTACTTTAGCACGTTTCTCATAACAACCAACACACCGTTTTCGAACTTTACGGGCGGGTCCAAGTTGGGCAAGGAAGTGCATTTTCTAGCCTTTGAGCGACTACAAACAAAACAAATGCAACATCAGACAGCAGCCATATGCAATTCGTACAGCATTGAGGGATGTTGTATGGGTCGCCACCTGGTAGCGTGGCCACCAGTGGTACACTAATGCTGTAAACTAACTAAGTCAACAGATCTCTCAATAGTTACCACCGGTGTACCACGCATGTGTGACATAATTTTCGAAATATTATTTTTCAAAATTTTATATTCGTCAAAACAGAAATAAAAAAATGTGATAAACAAAGTTTTGCAATAGCCTAACATTAATTGCCCAGCAGTGAAAACCTAAAATTGTATAGGATGCAGTGAACGTGTTAAAACATAGTTGCTTCCTTACAGCTGTTAGGCTTTCGCGACGTAACTCAATGAAATTATAATATTTGCTGCTCGTCGAATTTTCCGTTAACAGGAAGACACACAACCCGGTGTAAAAAACAAAAGGATTTCGTTAACGACAAACATTAGCTTCATTCAAAAAAATTCGGCACCGCGTTGCATGAATGAATAGGCCTATACATTCGAACCCGATTCTCCGTTAGCTACTATTTACAAAATTAAAACGGAACGTAAAAATTAGGTCTAAAAGCTGACAATAATGCTTGAAAATCTAAAACTAGGCCTAAAAGCTAACACATTTTTCACCGGCATGGTGATGGTTACTATTTTTAGATTACATAATATAGAAATCGCTGTTGCAGTGCGTGATATGGGTGTGCACCTCTTCACTTTCTTGGCAGAAGTGCCGAAGACCGGTTGTGACTAGGTAGTCGCTGCAGCCGCTTGTTTCGTTTGTGCCGGCAGCCAGGATTGACGATAGATAAAGTTCTGACCCACATGAAACTTAGAGGTTAGTCCATTCCATGTCGTTTACAACGTCGTTGGATATTGGATTTAGTTTTGCTCTTCGCTGTATGTGGAGGACTTACTAAATATTTCGTTTTCCAATGCCGGAGGTGATGGGGGGGGGGGGGGGCAAGGGTGTTCGGCGAATCATAATCCTGAACGCAATGCGTGATGTCTAAGCCATTTTGAAGTGTTTTGGTCAGCACTGGAAACGTTTTAAAAGCAGCCGTTATACTACATTCATTAATGCATATTTAATTGTGTCAAACAAATTTTAAAGGTTTAAAGTGATAAACTGTTTGTGCGTAAACAATGTTTAATCTGGCTTTGTTAAATATCTAAAATGTTTGAATTAGTATAGCATCACTTAGTAAATGTTGTAATTTAAGTAGCCAAATTAAATTTGCATTGCGAATTAATGAGCTGTAATTTGGTAGCGTCACTTAAAGAGATTATAAAGTTTTAAAACTTTTAAATTGAGTTGAGCACTTTTTAGAAGGGTTTTGAGCAAACATCGCCTATGTATCTATTTTGCATAAGGATGTATTTCAGACGTTCCAACGAACGTTTAGGCAGTGGACGTTTATTCGGAATAGACATCGTGAATATGACCGAGGGTACACGGAGGTTTCTTAAGTCGCTTTATCTTGCGTCGCTTTACCTTACGTCGATTTGAACTCACATCGCTTTAGGAGAGAGGTGGTTACACGGAGGTTGTAGTTGGAGTGAGTTAAAACGACAGCGGGGGTTCCTGCGTCGCGTTTATCTAATCCCCCCATCAAGCAAACCCCTCTTTATTGCCAAGTCCCCATTCAGATAGCTGGCTTTCGACTTCGTTTTAACGAAATGACAGGTTGCCGTCCTAGTTTCGTGATGTTTACGCGCGCTCCTTTCAACCAATCACAAGGAAGCAGTCCTCAGAACGACGTAGAAAATGGGTTTTAGGTGGATACACGTAGGTTGTTACACGGACGTTCTTAAAGCGCTCTAAGCACTACATCGACGTGAGCTACGTCGACTTAAGATAAAGCTCCGTGTACCCTCGGTCTATGTAGGCTACATTTGGAAGTGGTGACGTCATTACAAGTTTACTTGGAATTGGTTGCTTGGAAACTTGTGGTATTGCGTCATAACACCACATTGTGTATTAGGCCTACTTAACTGTTTATTTAATAGGTTGCTGCTTAAATAAGGCAGAAAATTACCGTCATGCCGGCAGCTTCTACATCAGCGTACGTGGATTGAACATCGCACATTAGGTGTTCAGTATTTTTACACGTTTGTTAACAAACGTTGCCATGAATGTTCAACAACAAGTAACCAAGCAACTTTACATTAATATTCTGTTAATGTACATCTACATATAATAGGCAGCAGCGGCCCAGTGTACCGGCCTCGCCATTCCGTCGTACAATCAAGACCTCACCCTGTAGTGCCATCTGTTGACGGGATGATTCGTCTTCAAATTCTAGTTGGGACACTTTTCCAACGTCTTCGAACAGATGGCGCCACTTACCAAACCTACCATGGCGCCGTCTGTTGATGGCCTTGGACTACAAGTTCGGGTTATGACACTTTTTCCAAAGTCTTTGAAGAGATGGCGCCACTTACCAGACCTGCCTCACTATTTTTTGGATCATATTTTGGCGATTGTTGTGGTACCAAAGCGGCAACAAAGTTTTAGTCGCGTGAAATGTGCCATTGTCGGCGTTTGAGCTAAAAAAAAAAAAAAAACAATCCGTGTCTAATAAACCAGACAACTTTAAACCAAACGACGATTGGTTCTTAACCTCGAAATTGGCAGCCTGATACGATGGAAAAGCGCATTTATTTCCTAAATGCTCACTTCCAGAAAGGAGTTGAATTGTTTTTAAGTGGGCGGCACCAATCGTTGCTTGCAACAATTTCGCAATACACGGTACCGAGGTGAATTGTTTCAAAGGACTAACTGAAACATAGGGTTACTTGCTTACTGAATGCTGGATTTCTCAGTGATAGGGCCTTTTTTAGCCTTCAGTCAAACATACCCATGCGACTTTTCCGGGGCTGCACCAAAGAGGAAATGTCACGGGGCGGCGTTTTCGGGGGGTGGGAGAGAGAAGGCCACGGCAAGTGTGTGTGGGGGGCAATGCGCAGTACGAAGTAAATTGTTTCTTAGGATTAACTTAAACATGGGATTACTTACTTACTAAAAGCTGGATTTCTCAGTGATGGGTTTTTTTTTAGCCTTCAGTCAAACACATGCAAGCGACTTTTCTGGGGCTGCACCAAAGGGGGAATGTCACCGGGCGACATTTTTGGGGAGGGGGAGGCGGCAAGTGTGTATGGGGGAATGCGTGGTATGGTGCGTATGCGTATGCGGGAGGGGGCAGGAGTGGGGCGGGGGGTTAAAGTAAATGGGGGGGGGGGGGAGGGCATATGTGGGAGCATATGTGTGTTTATCGGTTTGATAAATTTAACACCAAAGACCAAACACCTGAGGTGGCAGAGGGAGGCGGAGAGATATTCAGAACCCACACTATGGGAGTGCACGAACAAGAAGCAACGGGGTGCGGCAGGGGAAGGGGGAGCAGGAATGTGCTGGTGGTGGGTAAGGGGGGGGGGTGCGCAGCATGAGCACGGGCATAACTAGTACAGAATATTCTATAGCTGCAGCTTCTAAACAGTTTTGGAAAATTGGGCTCAAGTTTGTATTTGGGCCAATTAAAATTTCCAAGTGCCCTTTGTTTTTTTAATTTTGGCTAATGTAAAAGGGGCCATACACATAACCTTTCATGACCTTTATAAAGCAGCTTGTTTTGATTAAGCATTTACTGACTGCACACTTTTAAAACAACTTTCAAATTTAGTTTGCAGTTTTAAAATACTTGGTTAGCTCACTGCAGGTGTTCTTAATTTCCTTCCTTTTCAGAGCTATAATTCTGCGTAGGTGGATGGAGGAGACACGTTGCTATAGGGGAATCAAATTTCCGGCAGTCAAATGGTGTACCCTTTAAAATCTACAGCCCACACATGTCAGCACAAGGGGCAATTAAGCTATCTTGTACTTTAAACCTTAAAAAGCAGTATTATTTATTCATATGCTGTGATACACCTTTGTACAACTTCTTTATTGTTGGATTATTGTTGCTACAGTGGATTTATATCATAAAGACACGCTGATTGATTGATTGATTAACAGGGCCTTGGCCCGTAGCCATGCGCCCCGATACAGTAACAAAATCAACAACAAAAGGCACGCTGCAGCATTGTAGCAAGAATGAAACCGTTCAACGTTGTCGTACCACTATTAAGAACAACTGAAAGGCGTAGAATTCTTATTTACGTAAGTAAGAAAACGAAGGTCTTTGGTTCTTACTTAAGTAGTAAAAATACCATCGCTGTCAATGTTTATGTGTCCCAAATCGTTTCTAAAGTATTATTAAACTATTTCACCGTTTAAATAAACAAATATTAATTTTTTGAATAAGAATTAAGAATTACGGGCATAGAATTCTTGCGTACGTAAGTAAGTAAACGAAGGACTTTGCTTCTTACTTACATTAGTAAACCTACTACGCCATCAATGTTTACATATCAATGTTTCCAAAATAATACATTTCTTGCAAATGAAGGAAGACTCGAAGGAAAGACGTAAATTTGATTTAAAATTAAAAGGCATTTATTGCAGTTATTACGTTTTACGAACGGAGCGGAGCAAAGTTATCACCCAGTTTCGACGATCTCAGTACTATGCAACAATGCTTGTAACAATGCAAGAAGCTTGATACCTTCATCTCAGGCTCGGAGTACTGGGATTTACATCCGAAGCCTGGAGTACTGAGATCGACAAACGGCCAGCACGCGTACAACAAAGAACGAATCGTGCTGACGTTCTTTTGCTCAGAAAGCTGGACAATGCGACTGTGCGTGCAACAATGTTTGCACAAAAAACGAATCCTAATGCCGATTTTCCCCTCAAAAAAGGTTTCAAAGGGTTTAACGAGCGTTAACCACTCCTGGTCATCTGCCCGAAGCCCTAACGCCCTATGTCTGCAACAGCCAAATTCCCAGGCGGTCACCCACCCAAGTAACAATTTTCCCCTTCAGCGAACAAAGACAATGTTGCAATAACAATGACGGTGAATGCGCTTTTCAATTGTTACGCGACTGGGTGATAAATGGGTTATTACCCGCTTTCCGAGTACTGAGATTAACAATGTCGAGGCCATGCAGGGACCGAGCCATTGTTGAGCTCAGTACGAGGGAAAAACGGGGAAAACCGTATACTGTATAATTCGTTTAATGGAAAATCGTTTAACCCGAAATTCGTATAATGGAAAATCGTTTAATGTCCCTGCCTCCAAACGCGCTCGCTGCGGCTATACATATAACATCAGAAGCCGCAGATATATTATTGTCCAGTTAGACGTTTATCCATTATACGATTACCCGTTATACGATACTCCGTTTAGATGATTTTCCATTAGGCGGTATTCCGTTTAGATGATTTTCCAGATTTTTTATTTGGGCAGATGTTAGACAATTATCCCATTAGACCATTTTCCAGCTAGACTTTCGTCCGACGCCCCTTTAATTAATGATCGAAGACCATTGATAGATAAAAGTAAGTATTATGCGAATTTATGAGTCTTAGCTAATGGTGTTTTTTTTTTTTTTTTTTTCTGCTGAGGGAGAAAAATTCTTTCTTTTAAACCTTGACGCTAATTCTTTTGGATGTATCAAGTTCCTTTTGGCCGGGATCATTATACTGTTCACGCCTCCAAGTTTTATCGAAACACGAAAAATATGCCGCTTTCCTCAGGGCATTTCTCAAATTATGCATGTATTTGGCATCAGTACAACGAAAATTGCCAGTTAGACATTGCCGATTTTTAAAGAAATGAATAATAAAGTAATAATAAAAATAAATAAAAAAATCGTGTGAAGTTCTTGCCAATTCTGGAAACGGGTAATTAGAACCTGGTACTGCAGCCAAGGCATTAAATTGAAACGTGAATGCAATTTCATATCTGCATAATCCTGGCGCTGGCACAGGATGAGAATGGTTAGTTCCCAGATATTGTATAATTTGCGAGCGAAGTCGAGCGTCTGGGAGTTCAATAATCTGGAACTCCCCTTTTGTGGGATTTTTGCCAAAGCGATAAGTTTTGGACATCGCTGCGGAGTCATTTCAGATCGGGCGCACGTATTTTTTTCTTTGAAATTCTTAATAATGGTGGAAGTAAACGAACAAGTTTGTCTTCGTGCCGTCTAGACTATGGACGACATCTCTTAGTCAGCTGTTTCCAACTCGAAAAGACAGTCTCAATGGAGTAACGGTCTTTGCGAACCCATAGCGAACGATTTATTTGAATGCTTTGTTTAAACTTGTGCAACGAGCTGTTTTTACCTTAAATATTCCATTCCTGTGGATCAAATAAACACACGCCAATCGCTACACACAACAAACGTAAATCATAATTACGCCAGCCGTGAAAACATAGTTCTCAAAACTCTAAATGTGATGTGTAAGGCCGCGTTTACGCTACGCCTCGCCTTTGCATTCTCGCAACTAGAATTTAATCGCGATGGCAAAGTTGTCGTTGCCGCGGTTAACAACGCTGCCTGGATTAGCTAAATCCGTCGTAGTTTGAGTGATTACCCTTAAGTCTTACAATCCATGCCAATAAGATAAAGAATTCTTCCTGTCGAAATAATCTCAGTCGCTTCTGAACTCGCATTATTGAATGTTTTCATTGCAAGCCTAAACCGCCGCCATGTTGGAATTTCAGATGATTTCTAGCTTCTAGCTGCGAGAATGCAAGGGCGATTCGTTGCCTAAACGCGCCCTAATGGCAACAAGCCATCAGCGAATATCACACACTAAAATAACGTAGTAGAGTAAGCCCCCATTCCAACTCCAGATCACTACCATACCTCCTTTACCGAGATGGCCCCTTGGCCACTTCGGTAAATCCGGTATGGCACTGAACTGGAGATGACTGGTTTGCCGGTTCGAATACGGTTACGTCACTTGAACTAATCCGTCTTCATTCGTGTACCTTCACAGCTGTGAGTATGGGGATACGAGCTCTAAACCTTTTTTTTTTAATTCAGTTAATTTTGTGGCTTTTTTCGCTTCCTTTTTATTGCACTTGGTACGGTGTGGTCTATCGTGGGTACGGTATGTCCTCTATCCACCCAATTTTGTTTGCGAAAAAAGGGAACATTAGAAATGCGCATTTATGTTCAGGTTCCGTCCAAGCTTTGTCCCATGTTTATTGTTTAATGACAACACAATATGCAAGACAAGGAACACCTACGACAACAATTTATTTAGTATCTTTTAAGTTTATTCATCCACCACAGGTTACAAAAAAAAGCACAAAAGCAAATACACATTCCACAAGAGCTAATGCTCGCGTGTGGTTTGAGAGCAGCAAACAAAAGAAAAACAATTGAACAATAGCACTTTTGCACACAGAATCAAAGGTTAGGCGCCAAAAGAACAGCAACATAACACATCGAAATAAAATTACAAAATGCATCGATAAATATGTATATACGCAAACAAATTATGAAAAGGGAGATAAAATCAGGATAAATAGAGGAGTGAAATATATAAATCAATCTCAAAGAAAACACGAATAAAGCAAAAACAAACAATTTATAGTCAATATTTAGTTAATATAGTAAAAATATAGTCAATAATTGGTATCGTTCAAAACCAATTTTGAATTGTTGAATCATAGAATAGGCAAATAGTCAATACTTACAGTAATAAATTGCAGACCCATAAAACATAATAATAATAATAATAATAATAAAATAAAAGACAGAAAAGCTGCAAAACATCAAAATTGGAAGAAAGGTGAAAGCACGTTCAGCTCACAATGCTAAACATGCTTTCTAGACAATTTCTGTCCAGGTTAATCAACCACCCAAACAGATGTTTCTGAAACGTGTGCTGGTTATTAATTTCTTTAATGTTAACAGACAGGCTATTTTGAAATTTGCTGCCAAGGTATAGCTTACTGTTCTGTTAACACGTAACTATTTGTGAGAAGCATCAGACACACTAGCGTGTGTCGCGCCAAGTTAGGCAACAAACATCACATCTATTCAATTGTCGAGGACGTAAACCATTGTTGCGCGACGCCATAGCGTAGGTGTCTAATATCCTGAAGTATAGTTTGGCATATTTCACGTACTTGGGCAAAAATAGTAATGCGGTACAAACGCTTAAATTGTGTTAAAATCAAGAGCAATGACCCATCTGACAAAAAATAACTCAAGTAGGAATGTATGTTAAGCGGCTTTCAATGCGAAATCTGACCCTCAACAACGTTGCAAATGTGTTACTTGCTGCTAGATTAGAAAACAAAAACGAACTCGTTTGATGTTTAAGGTAAGCTTTAACTGATCCGCAGTCAAAACAGCAAAGGAACACAAATAAACTTTCCTGTAAGGTTTCATATACCGCAGTGTTTCTGTACTGTTTAGTCCACGTGAAACCTTACTGTTGTATTCACGTGTTTACTGTTTTTACTTTAGAACACGATAGGTCAGATAGGGTCATTTTACTCGGTTAAGCGACATCGCTGAAACATCTAAAAACTATACTTTTAGTGTGCTTAGTACAGACCTACAGTATAAGTAATTCAGGGTTCGTGCGACTCCTGCAAAAACTGGAAATGTCGTTGAAAATATAAATGCAAGACCACAGTCCTGAAGTCTCCAATAAGAAATCGTGAAAAGTGGTATATGTATCAATAGGATGAACGGAAAGGAGACGACTTGACTTGAATAATGCTGAAAAATTTATCCCCTAAAAATAGTCGAGTGTGTAGCACTATATTAATCTGACAATATATCTTGAAAGTTGGGATATGGTTTTAATTTTATTTACGTGTCTAATGGTTGAATACAGCAGCAAGGTTTCACGTGGACTAAACAGTACAGAAACACTGCGGTATATGAAACCTTACAGGAAAGTTTATGTGTGTACCTTTGCTGTTTTGACTTCGGATCAGTTAAACATTTGCTTAAACATCAAATGAGTTCGTTTTTGTTTTCTAGTTCGTGATACTTTGACATACCAAGTTGGTTTTCTGTATCTTTGCAAACGCACTGATTTTCGCTCGCTTTGCTCGCTCATTCAGTGTTCCTTTGGAAGTTGGTTTCTCCGCAGCTCTCTTTTAGTGGCTTTTCCCTTTACCTAAATAATAATTCTGGATCCCGGCTGAGCTGATAAAAGGAAAAGGAAAGTTAATGGAAAGTTAAAGGAAAACCGGAAGGACAACAATCACTTTAATTGCTTCTCATTGTTTTCGTGTACGTGTAATGTCTTTGCTACGGTGACTAACAATTCCTGGCGATTGAAAACTATCGTTCAAACCGTTGATTGTTGATGGGTAAAATGAAAGAATCCACGTTACTTTGGTGCTTGGTGGTTACGTATTTTGTAATTTAGAATGAGTTTGGGTGCGTGGCTTAGGGCCGAGACCCATAATAAACAAATTGATAGAAAGAATCCATGTTTCAGCTAAATGCGTATAGTTTTAAATCAAACTAAGCTACGATGTGCGAAAATGGGAGTGGGAATGGGGAGTTGGGAATGGGAGTGGGGAGTGGGAGTGGGGTCGGGAGGGGGGGGGGAGTGGGTCTGTAAACTTAATTCATGACCGGCCCCGTGCGTAGCACGGGCTTCGTCTAGTTTGTAATAAAAGACAGCAAGCCAAATAGGCAACGGACACTTTAGCTTTAACACGGGAGAATGACGTGAAATCATTATATAATTCGATTCGTAATAAGGATAATGCTTCCTCTTCACGCGCGGGTAAATTGCTGGCTCCCCAGCATTGTTGGCATTTGCTTACGCTTTCCGTCAGGCGTTTGCTGATGGTCATTGTTGCATAAAAACAATGTTTAAAACAATGTATAACAATAAACCGGGTGGTTCAGAGCCCCGTAACTCCGAAACGGGATGACCAATTGAAATTTCTATTTCTATAAAAAGGGCACATCTCCGGAAGTAGATCTTTCAAATGAGCTAAGAACCAGCTTTCTACGACAAATGGTTTAGTCTGTAGAAGCCATTGTATAAACATTTCCAAAGAAGAAAAAGTAGTAAGAAGTCCAAGCGAAAAATTAAACTCATGATTCCAGCTCAAGTCCAGATCTGCGTTGTGACAAAGAGGAAATTAATAAAAGTTGGTACACGTGTTCACCAAGTCCAACAAGGCTCATATATACTAGATTTGAGTGGAAAATATTAAAAGGGGGCGTAGAAATTAAGCATAAAAATTTCGGCTTTAACATGGGAGACCCGAGGTCAAACCTTAGTAGTTATAATCACCCGGGTGTCTAGTATAGGGTTACAGCCTAACAGAGCCCCATGCTTTTTGGGTACCACATTTAAATCCTAGGGGGGGAGGCGCGTGCATCTAGGGTCTATTGGTCGGTCCACGTGCACCTAGGATCAACATTTTCCCTCCCTTGAACGTTAGATACCCGCCCGATATCCCTGCCGCATCTACGCGTCGCCCGCCCGGGATAACTGTTTCCTCCAGGTGACTAGTACACTTCAGCACAAAGTTGGGTCTATTGCTCGGCCCATGTGCACCTAGGATCAACATTTTCCCTCCATTGAACGTTAAATACCCGCCTCATATCCCTGCCGCATCCGGGCGTCGCCCGCTCGCGATAACTGTTTCCTCCAGTTGGCTAGTACACTTCAGCCCAGAGTAGAAGTAAAAACTAGGAACGCCTTCTTGGCTGTTGAATCCCACCCTTAGCTGATAAAAAAGTAGAAAAAAAACAAAATGGAAAAGATTTGTATCTGTTGTTACAGAAAGTCGTAGCGCACACACCAAGGACAACCAGTTTTAAACCTATATGTTGTTATTTCAAAGGTCGTACCGTGAGTGACAGATCACGTATATCAGGTTGCAGCTGTAATATCGGCGATTAACTACAATAGAGAGAAAAGAAAGAAAACTAAAGCATTATTAGGAGGGAAAGAAAGAAAAAAAACATAACAACAGAACGTAGTTAATCACCTCGTCGCGTTCACTGGCGGTCGGCCCAGGACTTTGAGGAAGCGTTTTTGGGGTCGGCACTTTCAGGCGAGTAAGTGGGGCACAAGGTAACAGGCGGGGGATGAGTGTGTGGCCCCCACAGACCGATCTCCTGCACGAGAAGGATGTCGGAGGTTAGGCATGAAAAACCAATTAAAAAAAAAAGTCAATAAAAAAAAAAGCGTGTTAAATTCCCTAGTATACGAAACACACAACTCACGAGACGCGATGGAGGATAAAAAAAATATCCAAGAGTTGATAGTTAGTGAGCTGTGTTGACAGTAGCTATCCCAGAACAGAATGAAGTAAGGATCTCGTCCAAAATCGGTAAGTCTAAAATTGCTCGGGGCTATAATACGAACAATCCCGCCCCCCAACACGGTGGTCTCCCCCTACGGCCCTCAGACCTCTGAATTGGCTAGACAGCAATGACAAGAACGAATGACTATTGTAAAAAGACCCAATCCGTCACGCGTTTTTGTCCATTAACGTAACGGTATATGGGCCAGAGGTCGTGAGGTTAATACTGTTATGGGCGTAGGAATGTAGTTACGACATTTATCGGCTATTAACGATTGTCAAGAGAGCGTGGGACCCCTCCAATTAAAGCAAAATAATCGTTCCTCCCTCTCAATTCGTCAAAACAAAAAGTGACGGGCTATATGTAAGCTGTCAGTACTGTCAAAAAACGACGTGTAGTTAACGTCTCGCGACCTAGATGTCAAGACAACCTACCTATTATACGTTAAACCTTTCGTATAAGCCCTTTAACCTGAAAAGACAAAAAACGGGCTAACCACCAAAAAAAAACACTGCCTCGAGCGAAATGGGCGGCCACATCGTGACGTAGTACACGCCTCGCAATTGCTTGAAAGTCGTCACATGATTCGAGCCGTGCAATGACCAACGGTACTATGAGACTAACCAATCGAAAAATGACCGAAATAGAGTGCCTACAGTCGCAGCGGCCACTAGAATCCCGAGAGGTGTTCAGACGGCCAAAGGACGACCACACTTGCATCGTATTCATTTTTCACCACGTGATCGTGAACTATCATGAAAAACGGCGTGTTCTTTGGCCGCGACAACCACCAGCCGTGCAACCTGGCCGCTTAGTGCGAGGGCAGCCTTAATGTAAGAGCGTACGAAAAGAACCGAACAGGATTTGGTGGACAGAGCTTCAACTGAAACAATGCAATTTAGCAAATTAAAAATTGCGTGACGAGCGCCAGAAAACATCAACTCGCCGCTGTTCGTCGAATCACCAGTTCAGTTCGAAAAAGGTAAGTGGTTGTAAATTAAAAAAAAAAAGACAAGTTAAGCTCTTTTGTCAATTTTTCATTAACCTGCTGCTGTTTTTTTTTTTTAATTTACACAGTTAAAAACCGAAAAAGCGAGTTAGTCTACTCAAGCAATACTCACCAGAAGAAAAGATAGGCCTTTTTACTTTGTAGCCTACGTGTAGGATAGACGACATTAAAGGCGGTTTTTTGGTTTTCTCTTTTTATTTTACATACGTATAGGAAAAAGTAAAAGGGCAACCGTAACGATAAATAGAATTCCCCACCAACACTTACTTTTCTTGGAGTAGAAATAAATCTACAAATCACAGAATTTCATGGAAATATATATTCAACTAAGACATATATATCACACCAGGGTCGGCTTGCAAGTGGGGACCCCCAAGGCGAGTAGTAATATTAGACTACCCTAAGCCATATTTATCTATCGAGTAACAATTTCGCTAAGGTCTGTTGAATTTTCACACAATCGCCAATTTGTTAAACTACTACAGATTT
>JAHWFP010176722.1:9374-37897 GCA_023313725.1 Lithobius niger
GGATAAAATGCACGAAAAGTAAACAAAACAAGAAGGCAATGAAATCACTCCAACGTGATAAAATGAAGGAAAAATAATAAGAATCCATGCAATCACGTTGAAGGGATAAAATGCACGAAAAGTAAACAAAATAAGAAGGCAATGAAATCACGTTGGCCGTGATAAAATGCATGAAAAGTAAACAAAATAAGAAGGCAATGAAATCACATTGACATGATAAAATATAGAAAAAGAAAAAAATAATAAGAATCAATGCAATCACGTTGAATGCACGAAAAATAAACAAAATAAGAAGGCAATAGTATCATGTTGACATGAAAAAATGTAGGACAAAAATAAGAATCAATGAAATCACGTTTACATGATAAAATGCACGAAAGTAAACGAAATAAGGCAATGAAACCACGTCGACATGATAAAACGCAGGAAAAGAAATCTAATAAGACGACAATGAAATCACGTTTCTAATAGAAATGTTCCAGATTTTTGAGCTGAGGTAACTATTTACTTCGTCTAATGACTTGTGTATATGGACAAGACAAGACAAAAGAGTAAAAACAGTGTAAATACAGGGAAGTATGAAACTTGCACGCATTTACATGTTTCTATTCGATCTTTGACATAGTAACATAAATAGTCATAGTAATAAACTTAATAAATTGGATCAAAACTGCTACAAAGATAGCAGTTACTTAGTTATTAAAATAGACAAAGTCGTAATATCAAAGATAGTTTTGAATGTAGAGTTTGAAAGTAGGGATAAAGTGATTACGGATTTCCATTTCAAAAATACTTTCTTAAATATAGTGTAGATTAAATTGGTGAACGTGCTTTCGAATTTCGAATATTTTACATTACAAACACCCAAACAGTATTTTCATACAATGTATTTTCATAATAGTTCATATTTCCATAAGTGTAAATTACGAATTCTGTAACATTACAAAAATCAATAACATTTTCACAAATATCATTGATGTGTTCTTATTATTGCTATCGATAATATAATTCATAGTTGCTAAAAAGTTGCATTATCTTACACAAGTAGTAATCAAATAAGGTGAGAACGACATTAGTTAAGCTTCATATTTCTTTATAAAGGCTGTTAAGCAACCAACAAAACGAATTACGTAGAATAATGCGACCTATTATTTTGTTTATATTTAGTTATGGCGTTTCTGATTATCCAAGTGGTATGCAAATACTTTTTCTGGGGTAAACATAGACCGTTTATAACTAACCTTTGAATAATTATACATCACAGTGTAACATGAAATGAAAAGATTAAAACTGAAATGAAATAAAACGATTAAATTTAAATGAAACAAAATAAAGTTTTATTTTATTTTGTTTCATTTAATTTTAATCTTTTTATTTCATTTCATTTTATTTCATTTTATTGGAGAAATACCCAAGGGCAAATAGTGTCGCCATCATTTGACCACCGATTTGTTGTAATATATTAAAACTAACAACAAATAATCAACTATAATGCAAATCCGTGTGTAACGAAGGTGCTTCCTATTGGCTGTGGTGCGTTTGCCTGTTTTTTTTAAACTTCCAGCTGTTGATGGAATTGGAAGTCTGATTGTATACTTTAGTATACGAGTTTGCGTCATTACGTTAGTCGTAGTGTTATAATTATATTTCATGCCTTTTTTAGGTTTTTAAAACAAGATAACATTAACATCGAAAGTTTGGAAAGAAAGATTATATGTATGGCGGAGTCAACTTGCCTCTCGGCGCGTGCTTCTCCTGGTTAGCAATAAATCCATCCACTTCGTAGCGACTAACCGCGAGCAGCCATCTTGGAGGTGGTTGTAAGAATTGTTCCGTCTGCCAGTTGTAGGACACCAGTCTCAATTCTCAATGAAGTGAAATATAAAGTAAATTATAGAACGTAAATTCAAAATGCATTTATTTAACTTTATTATCATTAGACATTATTCCATGCCCTTTCAATTTAAAATGACGCTGTTCATTTAAAAAAAGTTTTTAGCCTTGAATAACTTCTATTTTGGGCAGTGGACTTTATTCAGAGTGGCTGTTATTCAGCATTCCGAATAAACATATGTAGTTATTTATTTATTTATTATTAAAGTTTTATTTTATAAACCTAAATAACTATAAATATTTATAACTATAAATATTTATGTAGTTTTATTGAAAGTTTCATTTTACAAACTTTAATAAATAAATAAATAACTACATAAATGTTTATTGGGAATGCTGAATAACGGCCACTCTGAATAAAGTCCACTGCCCAAAATGGACGTTATTCAAGGCTGAAAACTTAAAAAAATGAACAGCGTTATTTTAAATTGAAAGGGCATAGTACAGTGTCCAATAATAACCAAGTAAAATAAATGCATTTTCAATTTACACTCTATAATTTAATTTATATTTAACAAAGGTGATCATTGAGACAGGTGTCCCACGACTGGTTAACGGAACAATTCCGACAACCACCTCCAAGATGGCTGATCGCAGTTAGGTGCTAGGAAGTGGATATGAGCATATAGTTTTATTGCTAACCAGGAGAAGCACGTGCCGAGAGGCAACTTGACTCCACTATATTATAATTTTTTTCCAAACCTTCGGTGTTATTGTTACCTTGTTTTAAAAACCTAAAAAAGGCATGAAATATAATTATAACTCTAAGACTAACGTAATGACGCAAACTCGTACATTAAAGTACACAATCAGACGGCCAATTCCATCAGCAGCTGGACTTAAAAAACACAGGCAAACGCACCACGGCCAATAGGAAGCACCTTGGTTACACACTGATTTGAATTATAGTTGATTATTTGTTGTTAGTTTTAATATATTACAACAAATCGGTGGTCAAATGATGGCGTCACCTATTCGCCCTTGGGTATTTCTCCTGTTTCTTGTAACTTGCTGCTGGCCATAGAGGTGGATGTACTGATTATACAATTTTAACGTATGAGTTTGTAGTCTTAATGTTACATATTTAACACTTGGTTTATGTTTTTAAATATGCTCCAGTGACCAATGTGCCAACTAACCAAAAATGTTGGAAAATAAATCACACGTACAATAGGGTGAAACTACCTGACTGCTTATCCTGGTTATCATACCCTCATTCAACAGTATTTCAGTCAAAACATGAAACATAATATTTTTAGAATATTTTATGTATAGACACAAAAATGTTATAGATGTTAGCAGGGACATGGAAGTGTCTATGCCTAACTATCGCTCCATAATGCATCCCTAGTCGCAAGATTGTCTGGGAGAGGAGCTGTAGGTTTCATTTCTCTTCTCCTGGCCAGCATTATGAGAATCTTGTTTTACCAAAGCAACCCCGAAAGGCGTCACCTTTCTGGCACGGGATGAACTAACGTTGAGCCAGGAGACGAGATATGCTACTTTTATCCAAGTCGGCCTTGGCTTGCAGATGCCATAGCCTTCTCCAAATTAAAATCACTCAAGGCTGTTGCATGGAGTTGCCGCATTCCTGGACCAATAGTAGCAGTAGACAAAATTTTTCTCACCTGTTTATTAGATGAAAATCCATAGATCGTATTTTCACGTGAGTTATCACAGAAAAGAGTTACGAACAGTCGTTCGATGCTTGGCGTCGTGGCCCAGAATGAGTGGCATTAGCCCAGAAATCAGCCAAAAGACTGTTTATGAGCAGTGACGGCATCAGGACTGAAATGTGTGGGCGGGGGGCCGAAAGAGGGCACATATGGAAAAAGAGTGGGTTAACGATTTGTTTTTTCAAGGCAGCTGTTTTAGGCATTTTTATTCCGTTTAATTTAACCGGAGCGTAACGTAAGCTTCAATGCAGTTCAATATTTTTGTAAAATATGCCCCATAAACATTTAAATTAGGTTACACACAATTTATGTTGTGGAGTTGCTACAAAAATAAATAAAATATAAATATTGTTTTATTAACTTGATTTCAAGTTTAGCCTGCAAGTTTTTTTTATTGTTTTATTTTCTGTTCGTGACCTAAGTGTTGGGTTGGGGGGAGCAGAAGGGGGGGGGGGCGCAAAATATTTAGGGGGTCATGGCCCACCCTGGCCCATTCCCTAGTGCCGCGTTTATGAGTGAGTGCAGCCCAGAAACCGGCCAAAATGAGAGTCATTAGCCCACAAATCAGCTAAAAGACCTGTTTATGAGTGAGAACAGCCCAGGATGGAAAAAATAGTAATATTATCACGACACTCCATCGAACCTTACGTGTTCCTCTTTATGTCGCACCTGATATTAGCCCTCTTTTTATGAGATTTGGAAGAAATCAGTACAAAATTACAAAAGTTCTGGTGTTTCAATAAACAGAGATAAACATGCATACACACATGCAAGCACACGCACAATTTCAGACAAAATGTGTATCTGATTGTGTGCCATTGTACGTGTACATTTACCGTTGGATTAGCAAGTAATGTAAGCTTTAACAAGGTAAACTTGTAAAGAAGGGTGAATTGCAAACTCCACACAACGAAGCAATTCATATTATGGGGAAACAAAAGTAGTGCTATACGAACACAAATAGTTGCAGATCATTTCTAGCTTTTGTATGATTTGAAGCGTGTCATTAGTAAACTGAAAACCCTCGGATTTGCGGTATCGTTAACGTCGGGTGTATGTATCGTAAAATACTAAATCAAATTGAAGACTAATTTTCTCTTTCCCATGGAATAGATGCTGTAGAATGAATGGCTTACTTGGGTATATTTTAGCAGTGAATTGGATTTTATATAACCCCAGTGGCAAACTTCGAGCCGGCAAAATCAGATTGGGTGAATTATCCGGTTGTACCTCTTTGCGAAATTTAATCTTCTTCACGATAACATGCGTTTTCTCATGAATCCGAGATACATTCCACCAACGTCTAAATTAGAAAACAGAAGCAGAAATTCACAATATACTTTTACACAGAACAAAATCTTTTTTCCAACAATTAATGACCTCTGGGGAGAAACGTGGCGCTTTGCATAATTTAAAATAGTTACAATTTCATGGATGAGAACAAATTTTGTACAACCGAAATCAAAAAATCATCACATCGTCACCTCATGCAAAAAATACATTTATTTTCTGACGCAAGAACACCACAATCAGAGACATCTTCACATACACCAGCACTGACATAGGTGTTTGTTTGTTTTGTTGACCACTGTCTTAATTTTTGATTAGAAATAACCTTACTACTAAAGAAGATCACTAATCATAAAAACAAGATATCGCTAATAGCATTTTTTAAATTATTTTAATACTTGAGCCATACCTGGGCTGTAGTATGAATGATTAAAAGGAACAATAAATGATCAAATTTGACTGACATTTAAAAAATGCGAAATTTAGTTCGCAGTAAATATTCATGTAAATATTCCAATGAAAGCGAAAATATTGCACTCAGTTTCGACCTGAACTTTCGACATCCATGATCAAAGTCATAAAATTAGACCACTAATTGGGTCGCTAACTTGTTTAAAATAAATACCTTATCTTATTTGCTTTAACCAAGTTAGCGATCCAATTAGCGGTCTAATTTCATGATTTTGATGTACAATTCTACAGTTCTACAGTGAAAATTTTATCACAGTACATTTTCAGTGTATTATTATGTTAGACAACAAACGAGGTGGGCAGAAATGTAACACAAGTTCACCCTATTTATCTACAGCACGCCCAGAAATGTTTTCTTCCGAGCTCCAACATCCATGGGTCGTTTTCGTGACAGGTATAGAAAATGTTAAGAAAGTATCGTGCTGTATTGAGGATTAAAGAACCTGGTTGTTGCACAACTTTATCATTATTTGGTGTCCTATGTCACAAATAAAGGATGGTTGCTAGTGTGTCACGATGTGATATGCATCTTCAAATGCCCAATGTAGGTGAATTTACAAGTTTTTTCCCCATTGTGATGCAACATTGCCTCATACGCAACGAATGATGCCAGAATGTAATAATAGCATATGCAATACGGCCACATTCACTGCGGAGTTACCATTCGGAGCCAGTCGTGTAGTCGTTTTTATTATTATAAATTTGTATTTTATTATTATGTCAGGATGTTACTGAGGCCTTGTGGGCCAATAGAAGCTGGGTTTACAATAGGGTGAATCTCAGTTACCTAGGTGTTTATGTTGCTTTATCATACTCTGTGAAATTACAGTTTGGGTATCAATTACCATCCGTTGTCCTTCCCATACCATCTCCTCAACCAACAAATAAATAAATAAATATGCTAGCACATAGCCTTACAATATCTTCCAAACCCAACACCCTAATCCATATAAACACGAAATTATTGGAGACAGTTTGGTTCCACACTTTATGTCATGCATTCCATATGTTAAGTCAGCAACGGAGCTTAGCAAAGACTGGAAGTGTAGTGACGTCACACCTCGACATGACTGTTGGACTTGCAAAGGATTATGGAACAAATAAGCCATAGCAATCCAAAGAAAATATTAATTTCCACCATGTTTTTAATGCGTGTGAGGTAAGAGCTTTACCGAAAACTCCGGATGCATTGCCTTCAGTCACATCAAAGATAATGTAACTGCCATTCAGCAAACACATTTAGAACGAAGGATAAAAACAAAATTGTGAGTCGCAACGTCTTCTTGTAATTAATGTGAGAGAGAATATCCCCCATTCAGACTAAGCCAAAGATCCTTATCTTATCATGGGGCCCTCCCATGAGCCCCTCCCATGATAAGATAAGGAGATCTGGTTAGTCTGAATGTATGATATTCTCTCTCTGCCATTCAGAATATCCCCCATTCAGACTAACTCAGGGACCCTTATCTTATTATCGGAAGGGTCTCTGGGAGGGGCCGACGGCAGGGGCTTGATCATGAGAGGGACCAAAGATAGAATAAGGACCTCTGGCTGAATCTGAGTGGGGGTATTCTCTCTAATGTGTACAAAATGGCAAAAGGAGAAGTAGTTCGCCAGAATCCTGCGTCTCTTTTGGACATTTAGAACGATGTTTTAGTTAGGAGGCACCAAACTGACTCCAGCAGTCTACAGTTTTTGTGGAGTGGATGCAGGATTTTGGAAGTCTTCTCGTTCCTAATGAAATTCTTTATGAGCACTCTTTATACTACTTCTGACAGTACTTACGTGGCTTCAACTTGCGCTGTACAGGATTGGAGGCCTAGAACGGTTACAAGTTTACTGTCTACTGACATTACTTTATGGTATGCTGTTTGTGGAGTTGTAGCCGTGTTAGTGGGTTCTGTGAATTGGATCTGAGCTTTGGGAGCAGGCTTGCAGATGAGTATTTTGATTTTAGCCTCCAATGTCACATTAAGACAGGAATGTCCTTCATTACATCCTTTCACCAAAACCTTGTAATTACCAACTTTGGTAAAGTTATGGGTGAAGTTAGCAGTAAATGGACCAATGTGAACTCGGCCAGCAATCTTGGAAAAAGCATCATCACAGGTACGTTCGAGGCCATATGTTTCGACCTGCAGATAGAAAACGAACCAGTCACTGATTGATAACCTTGAAAACCAGGGGTGGCGTCATGAGGGGGGGGGGGGGGCGCCGGGGACCCCCCCCCCCCACCGCCAGGGAGTAACCGAGATTGTCGTCGGGGAACAGCCGGAAGACGAAATCTACATGACGACAGAAAATTCGTAAAATTTTCGGGGGGAAAAGAGGTCAAAATACAGTTGTTTGCCAGTTAGTCCTACCTCATCACCTCCATAATATTTAAAAGCTGTCTTAGTTAATTCAGAAAAGTTAACTTAATATGTATAAAACTAAACTTGTTAAGGATTCTAGCTTGAATTCATGATACCAATGATCTGAGCGAAAATCGTGTACAGTAAGTTGCTAAACTGAAAATTGATTTGCTGCCTTAGATCGTCAACGCCATGATTTAACAGACACCTTAGTTATGAGACACGTTTGGGATACCAATGCCTTACCAGTTATCTCTAAAAGGAGAAGGCCCGATTTTAAAAGCCCAACGCACAATTCAAAGTTTGTGAAGGGTCAAACACACCCCAAACAAACAGAGCAATAGCAGCCCAGTGGTCAAGAGTCCCGGACTCCCAACCAAGAGGACGCAAACTCAACTTCAGCGTCTAACCAATACAGAGCTAAAAAAAAATTCACTGTGTTCACAAATGGCCGTATACTTTTGAGGTCCGACTGTGTGTTCTTGCTATAGTTATAGCCGAAACGTTAGCTAAATTTGTACAGAAAAAGCTTTCCTTCTAAGTTTTCGTCAGATGAAGTCTGATAACAATCAATTCCATAAAAACCGAGCAAAGAATTAAAATTGAAGAATAGTTGGCGGTTTAATTTGCTAGTAGCTCTTTTCCTCTTAGCCCATCGCCACCGTGATTTAAAACTAATTCTCAGTTAATTCAGGAACGTCATCTGAATCTTCCGCCATTTGAAAAGTAAGCAACAATACTTTTTAAACCTAATTATAAGTGTTTGTTAACGTTAAATTAATTTTTTTTAAATCTAAATTCACCAGTTAATTTATTTTGTAGATAAAATTTACAAAAAAAAAACAGAATTTTGGTCACAATTAGGTTTTTACGACCTCTCATGCTAAAGAATTTTTACGAAAAACATCCAAAATTTGCTTAACAATGTGGTGCAAACAATGTGTGTGTGCTAGTGGGACATCACTTTTTGCTGTTTTTGGTTACTTTTTAAAAGAAATAATTAAAAATAAATTGCAATTTATACTGCAATTCATAATGTCATAATGTGTCTTTGATTGCATACCTGTAAGTGTTTTCTACACGTCTATTCCGAAAATTATTAATGTTAACTAAAATGCAATTTAAAAAAAAGCTGGGACGCAAAATACACCGCAATGGCGGAATGACTCATTTCCTGCTATCTAATTAACAGTTTGTTCATTTCTCATTCTTTACTTACTCGTGGTTTTTTACTTACAGGAGAAGAGTCACCGTAGTTGACCATAAAACATGCAGTTTCATCAACGACTTCAGTTTGGAGCATAAATGTCTTGAGCTCAGTCAAGTTGGTCACTATTTCTGGGTCTTTAACTGTAAAATTGTCCATTTCACTAATGATCTTGATGAATGCAAAAACGGGCGGGGTTTCCTCCAGTTCATTCTTATATACCACGGACAGGTTGTAGTCTCCAGTCTGCATCAAAATTGTAAAAAAAATCAAGAACATAAATCAGTAATATCATAGACACATTCATTCTAACACACATTATGAAAATTGTTAAAAGAAAAATTAACAAGAGTGATGTACCGTGTTTCCTCGTTCACGAGTCCGGGTGCTTATTCTTTTCATGGCATGCAAACCAACGCTACTTGAGCCCCGGTACATTCCTGAGGTCCCGCACTCATTATTTGTGAGAGCTGATCATTTAACTATGGATGTGTTATTTCTATAGGATGAAACTCGTACATTGTGAAAAGGTGAGTATTTAAATAAAGCTTGCTGTATACCTATTTGAAACTAGACTTTTTTTTGTGTGATGCCACTATACGATTTTCCTGTTGAACAGTCTGACACACATTAAGAGCATGGCTACTTGCAAAACGACAGCATACTAAAGCTACAAATCTGTTTAAATAGTGCCCGAAGCTTACTCGAGGCTTTATATTTCCACTTGAGCTAAACCTTGATGCTTATAGTCAAGGCCAGGCACTCTTACAGAACTTTCACACGGAATAATAATTGTGTGCCATGCCAGACCATGCCGCACCGACTGATCCTACAGCATAATGTATGCATGTCGTGCTGTACCATGCTACACGGATGCGATCCACAGTGCCCATTTCTCAACAACTGGATGACTCAGAATGCACTGCCCGCTAACGGCGTGTTAATTATTAAATCTGAAATCCCAATGCTCGCCGTACAGTGTTGCTGGAAAAGCTGGCAATGTTTTATTGTAATTCAACATTCATCCACCAATTGTGATCCAAACAATTAGCTAACAGCAGCCGCATGGAATCTAAACTGATTGGTCTAAATCGTGCTTGTCCACCAGAACCAGGTAAAGGGGGGGCCGGGCCGGCCTCAGCCGACAGGAGCCAGCCACAACCCGTAGACGAATTTTGCCATGTAAAATCACTATTACAAAACCCGGCTCTCATTTGAGGAAATGTGGTACCTTGCATCTTCGGATATACAAAATACAATGCTCTAACGGTCCTTAATAAAATGATGAATTAAGGAAAACCATGCAAGTGTTGGGACGGTTCTTAACACTCCAACCCTGTCTGTTGAGCATGGTAGTGTTGTTTAAAACTACTAAATTCTACAGATAAATTATTTGCCAAAGCCTATGTTCAAAGCCCGGCTACATGAATCCCATTTGTATTCATCTGCCATACAAAACGTAAACGTAAGAACACTTCCTCGATACAACCTGTATAGGAAGCTGCTGAATTTACCTGACTAAATTTATACATCAAGTACTTGTTGGCGGTCATCTTTTGAATGTTGTTAACGACAATCTTGTCGGCAGCAAGGAAAGCATCTGTGGACAGGGCTGTTCCATTTGCAAACTTTACATCGTACCCAGTTATGTCACCTGTAAAGGTTTTAGAAGAGGTTATTAAAAGTAAAATTGGCCAATTTACGCCTGTACTAACTACACCGGGTGGTCCAAAAGTCTAAGAGTCGGCAGCGTAGTACTTTTAAACAGATCGACAATAGTAATGACGCATAAAAAAACCAATAATTTGATCAAAAAAGCAATAACCTTGATCATCCTACAGTAGTAGTCTAAATTTGAACATTGTGGAAGATCAGGACGATAACAAGGCAAATAGCAGAATGACAATCAGTTCAAAATTGCAAGTGATATTGGGGAAAAACCACACGTATCCAGTACGCCCTATAGTTACTTCACTGCTTACACACTAGCATGCAGTGAAACTGTTACCCATGCACTGCCGACTCCGAACCACGATCTGCATTAAACGTTCACTACAGGGTAGGACGGTTGGGTAAAATCCACGGCACACCAACATCAGGATAAAGGTTGGGGGGGGGGGGTACCAGCTGAGCAGTAATGAAAGCACTGAAATAAGCTAACCAAAATAAAATACGTAAAATACATTTTATACAATTTGTTGGATTTTAAGATTATCTCCCCACCCTTAAAGTGGCATCAGTTTGCGTATTACTTTGCACTTTACGTCTTAAACATAGTGCTTTTTTTTATAATTGCACTTAGTTAAAACTTATTTTGGTTCAAAATTGAGCCAAGAGAGATTGTTTGAAATGGGTGGGTATACTTGCAATCGAAACGGAAGAGCCAAAACGACTGAAAAAGAGTAAGATAGTTTCTTTTTATTTCCTGAGGAATAGCTCTAGCAAAGAAAAAAATTATCTTGAATAGAAAGAACTATTCTATTTTATTTTACTACACTAAAACAAAGTTTTTTAGTTTTAATGTTTTAAGTTATCTAATAGAGCCTAACTATTTTGATATAGAAACAGTAAAGTTCTGCATCATCCCCCCAAATTCCTTCCTTCCAAATTCTGGTATGGAAAGGATGGAGGTTGGTGGTGGGGACAAAAGGTACAGGTTTCTTCACGGGCCACAAGCGGTAGAGTTACACCACTGGTTATACATGTATACGTACCAGTTTCAGTTTGGCCCACCTGAGAATCCAGGGATCCCCGGGGAGGCCCTCACCATAGGAGACCCATTTGTTTGGGACCTCCTGTAGCACAAAGAACAACGTATACAAATGGTCGCAATTCACAAACAATGCATATCAATCCGGTTATTATCCGGAGATTACATAGAAAAAAAAGTCCTAAAAATTTTGGAAGCCGCCCCCCCTCCCCCCTCCTTTCTCTTTCCTGGGCAGGCCCACCCGCTCCCAATCCGACAATGATACGTACGCGTATATTACGTAAAACTGATACGTATTTCGTTCTGCACATTCGTTTCCACTATGCGTACTAATAGGACAAAGTCTCACCAATGACAAGCTCTGTTAAACTGCCTAGCGGTTAGTAAAATCATATCAAAGACCAAAACTGGTAAAAGGGGCCGCCAATTTCCGAATGGTTCAGCCCTTCAAAGAAGTGATATCAACACACCAAAACATTCGCCAAGTTAATCGCACCGCTTAATAATTCGAAGGTTAAATGAAAACTAGAACATTGCTACTTTCGGTAGCAATGTTCAAGTTTTCATTTAACGTCCAAAGTATTATACGGTGCGATTAAGTTGGCGAATGTTTTGGTGTGTTGATACCACTCCTTTCAAGGGCAGAACCATTCGGAACTTGGCGGCCCCTTTTACCAGTTTTGGTTTTTGTTATGATATCACTCCTTTTTTAAAATTGTGTATTGATTCAACTCCACTACCGTGTAGATGTGTAATAAAGTGCCACGTCAACAAAAAAATGGTTTTCAACAATTTCCTACTACCTTTTGTCTATAGAACGAACCATTCTCAACTTAGTCACCACTTTATTGGCTTTTGGTTTGGTTTTAATTTCGTTGTAATTTGTTTTATTTAGTTAGTTTTGATGTGTTGATATCACTTCTTTGAAGGGCCGAACCTCTCAACTTGATGGCCTCTTTACCAGTTTTTGGTTTTGTTTATTTTGCTTTGTTTTTACAGTTGGTTTATTTTTCGTGAATTGGACGTGAATACAATTTCTTTGCAACATTGTTTAGATTTATAGTGGTACACTACTAGGCACGCACGTCAGTATACACGTTCGCATTGTCCTAACGTTGGCCGTCCAATGAGAGACGATGCCACAATACTAACAATGGTTATAACAATATTTTCGTACTTACGCGCCCTCCCACGCCATCCTCGTTACGTTCCCAGGCTCCAAACCCTGAAAGGTACGCAGTTCGTATTGTACTGCACCCATTCGTCTAATTTCATAGCTGGAAGCCTTCCCGTTATCTCAGTAGCATTGAATAATCACCCTATGGGATTTAACATGGGGATGAGCGGACTAGCTAGCTAGCTAGGTAGTAACACATTTTCAACGTTATTGAGGGTCAGATTATGCATTGAAAGCAGCTTAGCTGGCATTCTTACGCGAGTTAATTTTTGTCAAGTGGGTCATTGCTCTCGATTTCAACACAATTTAAGCTTTTGTACCGCATTATTATTTTTCCCCAAGTACCTGAAATGTACCCCACTATGCTTCAGGATATAAGACACTGACGCTATGGCGTCGTGCTACAATGGCTTACAACCTCGACAATTGAATTAATGTGATGTTTGTTGCCTAACTTGGTGCAACACACTAGTGTGTGTCTAGATATTTAGTTTCGGTTCCCCGCCACCGCGTGATGTCTCAAAATTAACTACTGCCTTTTCACTTTGTTAGATAGAACACCATACCCTACCCTACCTACCCTATCTACTACCTTTTAGATAGTTTGAGAAACTTTGCCATACATTTAACATCGAAAGCAAAAAAATAAAGTGTATTTTGAATTGAGCATTTCATTCAATTACAGACCTGAGTCATATCCTTCCTTATATACGAAAATTTCTACCATACATTATTTATCAGCTTTTAGAAAATTATTTGCAAGCTAAGTAAACTTCACTAGGGAAGCATTTCGTCTAAATTTAGTGTATACAAAGAAACAGAGAAAAGTTCAGTCTTCGAAACTCATTACAAAAAAGCACTTTGTATTAATCTTTTTAAACTTTAAAATGCCTTTCTTGCAAAACATGTTACCATAAATTAAACGTACAAATTACACAAAATAAACTTTAAGGTAACGCAATAGAGAAAACCAAAATTCCCAGCTTAAAAAGATGGCAGAACCCTGTGACTGTCACTAGGTGTCAGCAAGCGGCTTGCGAGCCAAGGCGACTATACTTTCATGACCTTGCTTACAAAACCCGTCATTTGTGGTTGATGAATAGCAAGAATTACAATAGAAGAAGCCTTTTCAAACATGCCTCAATATGAAAAGCACAATAGAAATCCATTTCATGCCAGAAATTTCCTTTTTTTTGCGGGGGGGGGGGATAGTTCTTTCCATTAGATACCATTATCAAATAATGCCCATTTGAGCAATATTGTGAACTTATATAACAATGGTTTTTGCACTAAGTAATGAGATAATCGACTGTCCTAGTTAACCCTAACATGATAGCTTTAACCATTGCATTATTGTAACCCTGCGAGGGCGACAAACCATGCTACGCGACCATTCCTTCACCAGATTTATAGTCCTCCAAAGGGCTTATTTCGTTTCAGCCATTTTAATTAGAAAAAACTTAATCGTCCCCCAATACCCAAAAATAAGACACCGCTTTTAGCATGAACGTGGTTCCAAAGTCAATCGCCCAACATGAACCATGGCGAACATCTACACCAACATTAAGAAACTGAACCACCAGACTGGACTTTGTCATTAGCCTACCCAGTGATGATCGTGGACTCCCAATTCATAGTAATTTTTCCCCGTGAAGTCTGCTACAATGCAAAGGTTTTCAGTTGTCCATTTTGTGTTTTTTTTTTTGAGGGTGTTTGGTTAAAAATGGCACAGGTTATAAAAATATGTAAATTGCAGGGCTGTTGAGAGGATTTCCTAGAATTGGTATACAAAACCGGTTATCATGAGCCCTTTTTTTTAAACTGGGGGTCTGGGAGAAGTGCCACAAGATTTTTCAGCTCTTCCACGAGCCCTTCGAGCTATTCTACAGTATCTACATAGGCTTTACAACGTTTTACAAAACATAAAACTAAGTTTTATATGACATAAAATGCTCTATAAATATAAAGATAGTACCAAAGAATTCAGCAAGTAAGCTCAACAAAATTCCCCGGGCTCCCCAGTTCCCCAGGCCTGGCGTAACCCCCCCCCCCCCCCCCACCTTTTTCCTCCCTTTCCTCCCGGCCCTGTTAAATTGTTAGAATTGACTTGTAGAAAAGGCCTGAATGGCAATTAAAATTATTTTGCGAATTTATTATTATTATTATTTTGCTTACTGAAACCGTACTCGTTTCGCTCTCGTTATTATTAATTATCATTTAATGGTATCCTGTAGTGTTGTACAAAAAACTTGTATGGGGGGGGGGGGGGGGGTTTGAGGCTTAACTTCTATGGGTTGCATCTGGATATCAGAATATGCATTACTAATTAAAAATAATTTTTTCAATTAGGAATAAGTAAATAAATACAACAAATCAATCTTATTTTATAAACTAAAGATCATAAACACATATTGATGAATACTTCTAGAAAAAGTATTTTACAAGAAAATACCAAGATTGAAAGACAAATATAATACAAAAGCCTAAAAGGATAAACTATTATAGTTATTAATAAACCATTCTTGAAAAAAAGTCTCTTTTACCTGTTGCCCACTTCATTGTAAATATTATGATGGATCCTGGTACGAAAGAGTTCTTTTGCAGACCAAACCCTTTTTTAAAGATTTTCGTTCCAGCTGTCGCCATTTTATTTCCTTCCTCAGAATTTTTGGGAGGTTTAAAATAGTCCACCGACTCAATGGTTAACCCTGTAATTTTTTCTATTATTGTAATCTGCAAAAGATTAGTTAAATAACATCTGAGAACACAGCATTTGTAAATTAATTTCCCCTATAGCAATAACGAGACCAAAAAAAAGACAGTAATATCCATTTTTTTAAAAAGACTTTCCAACTCATGTGATCAACGACTGATTCCACCAAAAGCGATGATTTCATGAACTGTGAAGTCATGCTTTAGTTGTTTTAGAAGGTACTTGATGGATGCATCGATACGCAAAGGACTTTTTCTCCATGATAAATATTGTAACCGGCTGCTCCAGACGAACAGAGATAAAAGATTTTTTCTTTAAATCATGAAAAAAACATAAATAATAAATACACTCATTTGAGGTGAATGTGATGGCGAGTGAATAGACCTTCGACCAACAGTTTTGTGGAAATTAATCTGATTAACACAACCAGCAAAATGTGCAATTTGTATTTAATTTAGAATACACATCTGTTGTTGTATCAGTATTGTGTGATTGGGGAAGTAGATATAGATATTTTAGGCAAGTTTAGTGTAAGTGTTGCTAGCGTGAAAGTATAAGGTCTTTAAATATGTTGGCAGCAAATTGTTATGAAGTGAGGCTTGACTCAACAACAAGTATGGAAGTTTATGACGGTAATATTATTATACCTTTGTGTGTAGCGGTTATGTTAACACTAATGGAACCATGATTGAAAGAAAAATAGCAGACAATTATTTTGTTGCAATAATGTAATGTTCTATGCCATTGAACTTTTAGACCAGAACAAACATTATTATCAGGATAACAAAAGGGCAATCAATTGTATAAACGCAATAAGTACGGCACAGAAATGGGAAGGCTAAATAATAAGCAATCATTCATCAACTACTTGGGCCTTTAATCGACACTCTGGTGTACACAATATTCACCCCACAATATGGCCAATTAAATCAGTGACAGGTTATTATGATTTATGGTATCTATTACAATTATCGGCAAATGAGTCGAACGAATGGCATTACTGATTTAAGTCAAGGGGGAACTAAATCAATTATTATGTCTCTTAAATAATTAGATGATCATGGGCTAATTTAGTAGCGTAAGTATTATTAATAGTTAATCTCAACAATCATAGCTATTGCTGTTGAATTGAATACTTAGCTCTTAATAGAAGCTCGGTCGTAGCTATCGGCTCACGGCACCAGCTCGACGGTGAAGCTCCGTCCAAGATGCGGCACGGCTCCTGCCCCATGCGTGCTTTTCGATTCGGGACCTCAGGAATGCAGCTGGCGTGAACGAGTTAAGCAACTGGTGAACAACTGATTGCACGTATTCCGAAATTCAGTTTATATACTGTAGCGTTATCATCGCTCTATTGTTGTATTGATTAATTATAGCAATTCTAAGTATTGCGTGGTTTTAACAGCTTCGGCCCTTATCACCAAATGGGACCTCTACGCATATCAATCATTCTATTGTTGTGTTCGGGTTCATTGCTCCCCGTATTCGGCGCTTTGAGTTTACCTGCCGATATAATTAACTGTTCCGTGTGGGAGTGATTTATTGTTATTCTTCGAAGTGATCGATCATGAGTGATGATCTTATCATAATTAAATCTACTTCTAGAAAGTAATTTAGGTTCTACGAAAAGTAGTAAATATTGTCAACTAGTAATACCATCCTTTAAGCTTTAACAATAGGTATAATTACACTGGTTCGGGTTACAATGATCTTGCAGCCTCTCGGTCGTCTTTGAAAAGGGACTCCTAATTATATTCACTTATCTAGAGTCAATTTTATCTATCCGAATAAATATTCGGTTCATGCAATTTAATAATGTATGATATTTATGCAAACATGTATTGGATCAATTAGTTGTATTGTTTCTGTTATAAAGACTAATTAAGCCATTAATTAATTCCTTTCAATAAAATTAAATGTGAAAATTAAAAAAAGATCAAAAAGAGATTATAACTTTATTTTGCGTAATAATGAAAAAATTGAGAATGCACTCAAGTGTTTTACTTGGGATATTTTGAGCCAGCTTTAAAAAATTCTAATGAAGCGTATAATGTAATTAAAAATGAAATTCATAAAATCTATCAACAAAATAAAAATTTTTTCTGCTCCTAAAGTCTTAAATATTAAACAAATAAGAGATTATACTGTAACTTAAAAAAAACAAAATTCTTTTGATGAATCGAAAATGGAACATTCATAGAGAAAATAGTTAGCTACAAATACGGGTTTGGACAACTATCTACGACTACCAACTCTGTTTTACAGGAGATCAAGCGGGGACTTGATCTTTACCTATAAATGCTTACGTGATTCAAGCAACATCGCAGCAACCTGGTTCACACTCAGTGAGGGCCAACCCACCAGGAACAACGGGGGAAAAAGCTTTTCCAATGGCGATGTAACTCGCGGGTGCGCCAACTCTACCTACCATTCCGGGTTTATTCCCTATGGAACAGACTCCCTGCTGATGTTGTACAGGCACCTTCTGTCCTATGCTTCAAAAAGACGCCTAACTTGCCTGGTGTGTTAGACCCGTACCACTACAAAAACTGGTAAACTCCTTCCCAACGCCAAAAGCTATTAAGCTTCCTGTTGGTGCAGATTCAAGTACAAAATGAATATGGAAAGAAGATAAAAAAAAAGTTACATTCCTAAACTCTTTAACAACGAAAGAAACTGACTAGAATCTATGAGGTGAAAAAGAACGTGAAGAATTGGTTCCTTTCTGAAAATATTTCCGTGTGTGAATGCTTCTTTTATTTGTTATTTGTATTTTTTTAATGATTTATGAAATGCTTGTTGTTCAGTTTTTTTTTTTATTTGTTTCAGTTTTTCATTTTATTTTTATCTCTAACTGTAAATTGTCTCGTAATTAATTACCTCGTCTCGTTAAGTTGGTGACATACGAAGTACTTCAAGCTTTGTGTCAACCATATTTTAATTTGACATTAATAAACAAGTAAATAATAATAATAAGAAAAAATAATAATATCAAATAATGGCGAGAATCCAAACCGTTGTTTCAAAAGCAAGGTATGTCCATTGTTTGCTTTTTACATTTGTTTATACTAAAAACAAGTTGTTAGGCTGATTTAAATTTTTACTCTTTACAAAATGAAGTCAATAGTGAGCTCTCCTTCGAAACTCAAAGTATTGTTTCTCGTTTGGTCATATCCAGACATTTGCAAATGCTACGTATTGCAACGGAAGATTCTTTCCACCTTGCACATAGCAGCTTAATCTAACCTAACACCAAAGTACGGTCACCTGGGGCCTTTGGCCTGAGTTCCTTTTACTGTTGCTATAGCTTATATTATGTAAAGCTACTGAATATATATTGTTGTCATAATATTATTGTTCTGTATTCAGTGTATTAAATCATGTATATTAATACAAACTGCAACTTTGGGATTGGTTGTGGTTCAGTATACCAGGGCATTTTTTTTAGGAAATGTGACTGGAGATCCACTTTCACAAAAGGGCACCACTTTAATATATAACGGGCACCATTATGTTAACGGCTCAACTATTAACATAATAAAAAAATCAATCTATGTGCAGTGGTGTAAGTGGGGTTTTGTACTGAGGGGGTAACACTAGTCATTTAGCCAATTATATGTAGGTAGAAACCAATAACAGATAGATGGTCTGGGGGAGTGCTGTGAGCTCCCTCGGTGGGGTCCAGAGACAGAGCCCCGGAAGCTGACGCATTTTTGCTATTTTCCAGCATTTTCTGGCTTTGTGAAGTGCCGTTGAAAACATTTTTACAAAATCAGTTTTTTGACTGCATTATACTGCATGTAAGTCTTTCAGTTTTTCACACTACATACCTATTTTTTTATAAATAAAATATGTCTTCAGCATAGTCAAGGTTTTTTACAGCTACGCAAAAAGTGACAATTTACCGAAATCAAATAAGCCTTCAATACCAGAAAAATAAAACCTCAACGTGCCCTTTTACAAAAGTTGCCCCTGCCCTCTCGGTGGTCTGTGCACGCTACTGGATTTTATCTACCGTGAAGATTAGCTGTGAACTGGATTGAATCTGCATTCATTATCCACATCACCAAAATTAGTAGTTAGCAAAAAACATTCCCATGAAAGTATTAATGTTTTAAACTTGACATTTTATTTCCTTTTTAGGGTGGACCTCCAGTTAGCATGTAAAAAAATGCCCTGCAGTACACAGCTGGTGATATTGTTACCGCAGGAGGGAGCTGTAAGAGCTAGAGGCTCATGGTCCTTATAGTGGCTCCACCTGTGTGCACACTCTGGAAGCAGCCCTTGGTATAAAAGGGACTGCACTGGTAGGTGCCCCTCACTCTGGGAGCTGATCCCAAACCTTTAACATCTCTCCAAACTGCAACCTAGCCTACTCCTACAGCTGTCCTACTGAACCACATATTTACCATCTTAAATGACAAATTCCCACGTTGCCTTGTGAATAAACCAACTGAGTACAACTTCTAACTGTCTATTCCCGTTATTTAGCTAAAATTTGTAAACACCGGCAGCCAACCCACCTCAGGGCAGCTGGCACCCTGTGGAAACACGTCGACATGTACCCCTGGGTAGCTTCCATTACCTGGATTGCCTAAGAGCCAGTTGCGAGCTATTTCTAATTTGGCATTGCTGATGATGATGGTCCCTGCTCTTCATGACGAAATACAGACGAAATAGTTCTAGAATCACTCCGGTTTGAAAATTGGGAATTTGGTATTGATTTTTCAGATATTAATGTGTCATTGATTCGGCCGACCACCAATATTACACAACTTTAACTGACTCATTACACAAATGGTCAAATGACAGGCAACAGCCAGTAAATGTTAATTATATTGCTCCCTGCGTACGCAGGAATAAACTTCGTACATCATTTGTGTTGGAAAACACTGTATTGCAAAGTGTTGAAGATGTTAAAACATCTTTTGAGTCTGGATCACTAGTGGTTTTAAGGTTTACCACAACCTGTAATCACATGGTCTCAAATGACAAAAAGTGGGCACCCCTCATTAGATGAGGTATTCTTTCAATAGATCCTGCGGCACTAATTTGGAGCATGCCAGCCTGGTTTGGCAACCGTTTTAGATAAAAAACGTACAACATGATCGGTCAGTGCAACGAACTTTTATAAAGTACATATCCGTGTTCTACAACTATTCTTATATGGTTCTTGCACAGACTTGGAATTATGTAGCTGCAAGTATGCTTGCGGGTACATAATTCCGAGCCTCCTTACACGCAATGCCTTAAAGCTGACTTATACCTTACATATTCTCTGATGTATGGTCTTACTGATAAAGTAAGACCATTTGTTTTCCCTCTACAATTTTTTAAATAATATTAACCAAGTTTTTTGGCCCCCCCCCCCCCCCACCAAAATATCAGTTTTTGCTTTTCTTTTCTATACTTTTGATGTGTTCAAAATTTACACAGCCGGAAATTAACTTTTACCCAGACAAACTGGCAGCTATACTACCAAAGTGACAAAATTCAATTTTGCTAATTTCGGCGATCGTTTTGCTTATTACCAAGATTAACCAAACCCCTATAAATTCTTGTTATTACTTATCATTTTCTTAATGAAAATTAACTCAAAGCCTTATATGCTAACTGATATTGGTGTTAATACATACGGTGTACGGAAGCAGAACAACGCTGGAAACATTGTTTGCAACTTTAACATTGATTGTCTTTTTTCCTTTTGTTTTGTATTTGTAATGTGCATTGACCGACTGGATGAGACCACCGTGGGAGTTTGGTAACTGAACAGAGGTAGTTTCTGCTCCAGTTTCCCACGACACCGTTGCTGTAGCATTTGTGGGAAGACCTTTAAAGTCAAAAGTCGCAAGCTGGATTTGTGCGTCTCCTAAAAAAAAGAAAACAAGAAAAAGGATAATAAAAATTAAGCAAGAAGGTTAATTGGGTCCTTTTAACCTGAAAGAAAAGAGAAAAAAAAAAAAACAACAAAATTATTCACTGAGGTTGCGTGAATATGAAACTCGATTTGATTTCTTGTTATAACATTGTCATTTTCGTTTAGCTAAAAGTGAATTGTATCCTTCCAAGAAAAAGCAGTTAGAAAGAATTGCCAGGATTAGCGGATTTAAATCAATTTAAATCGACGAAAAAAAATAACTGATTTCTATCAACTTTATTTTGCGGATTCCAACCTGTGCAGGCGTTGAAAACCAGCTCTTTTTAGTTACCTAGTAGTAGGGATGGGTCGGTTTCATTTTTTTGACTTTGGTTCCGGTTTCGGTTTCACGCATACATAATCGCGGTTTCGGTATCGGTTTTTGCCACCATCCACCCAAACCAGCTATTTCTAGTTTGTTTTCTTGTAACATTAGTATTACTAGCTTTTAACTCACTCCTGCTTTCACTTTCAGCAGCGTCATAGACCATGGGCCTAGCTGTGGCACCATTTTCCTCTACTATTTTCTTTTTAATCACTGTCATTTATACGTACAAAATGATAATTATTTTTAAAAATTTAGAAAAACAGATCAATTTTTGATTTTTCGAACACCGTACGAAAAACCGACACAAACACCGATTCGGTTTCGGTTTCGTTTTTCAGTAAAAACCGAAAATTCGGTTTCAGTTAACGACCCACCCCTACCTAGTAGCCATTGCTAAGAAAGCTATTGCTGTTTTTACGCTCCACTAGGAACTGGACGCTCGTGGCTGGATCCCACAAGTACATGGAAAGTTGGGCCAAACTTGTACAACTTGTGAAACTCCATTGCTTTAGTTAGATGCTCAAATCATACGGTGTACGGAACATTCATACTTCAGAAATGTTTAACGTACATCTACCATCTTTCATAGCTTGTTTACATAGCCAAGTCTACGGTAAGGTTTTGTACGATTTTAATTCAAGTAAGCTTCTTCTGATAGTAAGTGCAAATTCACTTTAAAGGAGATCTGTTGTTAGCAATGGAGAAAATGTCAGACTTGTGTGTTTCGTGTAAAAATCCAGGTAATGTAACTGACATGATTTACCTGAAAGATATGCCAGGCTCTGTTAACAAATAAGATTTTAATTGGAATCATTTTGACAGTTGCAAAAAATATAATTTATTAGTATTAAGATTAAGAAAATCAAAAAAATATATATTTAAATCATAAAAATCATAAATCTGTGTTTTTCTTTTAGTTTTTCGAAGCACCAATGTCTGCCGAGCTTCAATTAAAATTTAATGTGATTGTTGTGTGTTCTGTTTAAAATGTATGGGGATGATTATTGATGTCGCTTATAGTACTATTTTATCAATGTAGCCCAGCTATTAGTCTTCTGTGTACGATAATCACGAAAACCACAGCTCTTCCTGGACAATGCTTGAGGACTAAGGAGTTGGTATTGGTTACAAATGCACAGAATATTCGGTCCTTATCCAATATAATTCCTTTTACCACAAAGCGTCTACAACGCGGAAGCGTATTGTTGTTGCTGACTCATCGATTCTCGTCTTTGCCCTTGTAATGCTGTGGTATGCCGTATAGTGTTACCTGTTAGGACCTTGTCGGACTGCATCATCTAAGACCAGTGGTCCTTGGTGGATACTGTTGTACTTGGTGGCAGCGATGTCCAATTTAGTTTGGCACTGACAGAATCACTCTGAAATCCACCACCAATATTTGACAAGCAGTGCTGTCATCTTGGCGCCACATTCTGAATGTTGAAGCCCAAGTTATGCATGTTAACAACCATGTAGTTATGATGTCACAATATAACTGTCGTGAGAATTGCTGTCAACCTGTTTACGCAATATAGTAAATACAGTCATTCAGGATTGCACCTTCTAAAATACTGGAGATGTTTCCATGGAAAAGTTGAGTCTAAACTAGATTCATTCTAAATCCGCCAACCTTGTTGAAATAAACCATATTTTCGGCTTAACGATGGTCAACAGCTCTTACCACAAACCCACGAAGGCCTGTCCTAATCAGGAGAGACCAAAACCTTTGGGTCGATTTTCTGTCCAGCGATCATGGCAAGTTAATATCATGGTTTGATATACTCACACGCCGTGATATCCTTAAATAACATTTCGAAACCCTGAACCACGGAGATCGATTCATTGCCAATTTGTTCCATACTCAACACGACCATTTCTCACAATAAATGCAAGAAGGTTTAGGTCTTAAATATCAACTAATGAGTTTATCTGTGGGCTCCAATGAATCCATCTATGGACAGTGTCCAAGTAGTTACATTGTTGGCGATTGCTGGTCGACATTAAAAGATGGCTGTGAATACAGCTGCCATCGATAACACTGAAATAGAACACGTTGCTGGAAACGATGTTCGTTTGAGGGTTGAGAGCAGCAAGCAGAAATCTTAAATACCATTAAAATTTATCGTTTTCAGATTTTTCAAGGGATGTTGATGGCGTTGGACCAAACATTAAGTGAGACAGGTGGCAGCGTCACACTGTAAGCAAGCAAGACTGGACGATTTGGACGCCCATAGCAGACCTTTGCTTCAAATACCAAACGTAAGAATGAGTGGATGAAAATCTTTACAGCCATTAGTAGCATTCCATGGCAGATCTTGTAGTTTCGTAGTAAAATCTTTTGAAGAGGTATTAAACACATCATCTCAGAAATGCATCATGTAGATGGATGTGAATTTATTACTTTGCTTCCAACGATTCTTAAACCGAAGGGGTAAAATTCCCTTATTCGCATGGCTGTGAAGAAGGATTCAAACAATCGCTTAACAATCCCAGCAATTCTTACAAAGCAATATGCAATATACTTTGAATAGCAACTTTGGATTTTCCAACACTTACTAAATTCTAAAACTAAAACGTTATCTTCTTTAACGATGACAACAGCTCCACAATCGGCAATGTTGCTTGATTGCGAAGTGGCACTTCAGAGGACACCGAAAAGAAGATATCACCCCATCAGACTTTAATGGAGCTTTTGTGACAATATACAGTGTGTGCCGTTCTATCAAAGCTTTTTGTTGAAGCATCGATGATTACAAAGTTCCATTTCGGGAAGCAAAGGATATAATTATAACATTCCCCCATCAGTCTACAATGAAACTTTGTGAACAATGCCACACTTGGAATGTCATGTAATATTACACCAATACAGCAATACGGTGCTCGATTGTTGCTTGGAAAAGGAAATTCTTCCTTCATTAGGCAAGTCAACGGTATTTTCGTTCGGTACTGCTACACTAAAAGAAAGTAGGGTAATACAGCAATACGGTGCTCGATTGTTGCTCGATCTTTTGGAAAACAAGGAAAAAGTAAATTCTTCATTCATTAGATAGCGATATTTTCGTTTCATACTGCTACACTAAAAGAAAGTACGGTAAAACGGCAGATGGAGCGTGAATTTTGCCAAATTGAGCCAGTGTGAGTGAGTCAATGTTTGCGTTTGGTAAATCAACATCCTCAGAGGATTCCACACCTTTTGGACGACGCTTTACCAAAAGACCAAAAGTGTACATTAAATGGCTCACAGCAGCCTCCTTTTACAAGATCCATGCTTTAACCATTTCATACGAAATTGTGGCTTGCTTGCTGCAAGCTTGGAGTGTAAATTGTGTCTTCGTCTTTTGCAGGGTGCCGAATTTTAGCCACTTCAGTGCACCACGAAAGTTCTAATATTAACAAAAGAAGGAGTTGGTTTCGCTGTTATGGTCACCGAACCATACTTAGTGCATTGTTAGACATTCAGTGGGAAAGTAAGATTCTTGATGTTTATAACTCAGAGGCCTTATTGTATGCCGTGTACACTCATTTTGGTATCAGACTTTATATTATATATGAACTTGGAACTTCAACCCAAAGCATATTTCAGTGCCTTTCTCAAACCAAATACTCGGGGTGGGACGAGGTCACGAATGAACAAAGGCTCTTAAATACTACAATAGTAATTTTCAATTTTCTCTAAATATTAAATAAGTAATAAATTCTTAAATGTTGTCCTTAAAGGACTTAGCTACTCCTCTTACCTGGAGGTAACAAAAACGTCTTAAGTTCGTCCAAGATGACCCACTGATAAATAAAAGCTTCATACTGAACATAAATCAGTGTGGTATTCATTATAGAAGATATGTCATTGACTGCTTGCACACTGACATTGTAAACGCCTGGTAGAGAATACTTATGAGGACATTTGTAGGGACCAGGAATTGCTGTAAGAGGCAGAAGAAAAAAGAAATCTATAGTCTAATGCAGATAATAATTTCCTAAAATCATGAATTTAGTTCTGTGAATTTTCACACCTTAAACCTAATATGTTAATTTATAGTTGCATGCAGGGGTGGATTGGTCCGGGAGGCTAGGTGGCAATCGCTACTAGGGTCAAAAGGTTTGGGGGTCGTATGTATTTCTTCTTTTATTGCGTTTCCTCACTGTGCTGTACAAGCTAGTTAAGGGGGAGATTGAGGCTTAATGGCGCATCGACAGCAAGGTCGTTAACGCCAACCTGTCACATTGCAGTGGTCTGGGTTGCCACTGCACTGCGCATTACACAGATGTTAAACAAACGCCAACTCTAGATCTCATCATAGATCTGTACCTCCTGCAAAACTTAAAAAAACCCGGACAGGAGGCCAGACTCGTCGCCTAACTGAAAGAGACAAACAAACCTTACATAATAGCTATCAAGGTGTCCACCAAATAGGTGTCATAATGAAGCACGTAGGTAACAACCGGTTCACAGACTTTCATTTATCTATGTATTGCAGGAAAGTTCGTGGACCTGCAGCCGTCGTGGCTCTCGGAATTGAATTCAGTATTAGTGCGTAAATATTTTCAAGCAGTTAAGACAACTAGGCTGGGAGTGGCTTACACGGGAGGGGGGGGGGGGAGGGAACTTGTCCTTTCTAAGACCCTAGATGAAGAGTAAAACTGGGCAACTGCAAGTACTACGATGTTTTTTGTGTTAGAGTCAGGATAATCTATTTCTATTGTTTAATTTTGCCTCAAGTAAGATAGTATCATATCAAAAACCAAAACTAGTAAAAAAGGCCACCAAGTACCGAATGCTTCGGCCCTTCAAAGGAGTGATATCAACACACCAAAACATTCGCCAAGTTAATCGCACCGCTTAATAGTTCGAAGGTTAAATGAAAACTAGAACATTGCTACTTTCGGTAGCAATGTTCAAGTTTTCATTTAACGTCCAAAGTATTATTCGGTGCGATTAAGTTGGCGAATGTTGTGGTGTGTTGATATCACTCCTTTGAAGGGCCGAACCATTCGGAACTTGGCGGCCCCTTTTACCATTTTAGTTTTTGATATGATATCAGTCCTTTCTTTAAAATTGAGTATTAGAGTCAACTCCACCAGTGCAGATGTGTAATAAAGTGGCACGTCAACAAGAAATTGGTTTTCAACACTTTGCTACTACCTTTTGCCTAAAGGCCGAACCATTCTCAACTTAGTCACTTCATTATAGGTTTTTGGTTTAGTTTTAATTTTGTTGTAATTTGTTTTATTTCATTAGTTTTGGTGTGTTGATATCACTTCTTTGAAGGACTGATCCACTCTCAACTTGGTGGCCTCTTCACCAGTTTTTGGCTTTGTTTATTTTACTATGATTTTACAGTTGGTTTATTTTTCGTTAACTGGAAGTGAATACAATTTCTTTGGCAATTATCCAAATTTAAACTTATCGTGCTACACTAGTGTGTGTCTAGGCACGCACGTCAGTATACACGTTGTCATTGTCCGAACTTTGGACGTCCAATGAGAGATGATGCCGACAATGCTAACAATGGCTATAACAATATTTCGCGTCATCTCACGCCATCCCGGTTCCAAACCCCTAGGCTCCAAACCATAAAAGGTACGCAGTTCGTATCGTACTGCAGCCATTCGTTCAATTTCATAGCTTGAAGCCTTCCCGTTATCTCGGTATCGATGAATAATCACCCTACGGAATTTAACATGGAGATGAGCGGACTAGAATTAGCTAGCTAGCTAGTAGCTAGTTATTAGCTAGGTAGCTAGTTACACATTTTCAACGTTATTGAGGGTCAGATTTTGCATTGAAAGCAGCTTAGCTGGCTTTCCTGCACGAATTAATTTTCGTCAGGTGTGTCCTTGCTCTTGATTTCAACACAATTTAAGCGTTTATTATTTTTGTCCAAGTACCTGAAATGTGCCCAACTATGCTTCAAGATATAAGACACTGACGCTATGGCGTCGCGCTACAATGCTTTACAACCTTGACAATTGAATTGATGTGATGTTTGTAGGGATGATTGTTGCCTAACTTGGCGCGACACACTAGCGTGTGTCTAGATTGTTTATTTCTTTCCCCCCTCCCAAGTAATACTCATGGGTGTGCCATTGAATGCCACTACAATACTTAGTGCCAAAGTGTGCCACATAATGGACGAGCAAACCAACAACGCCCGTGTCATACTCACAAAAGACTGGTCACTTCGACCAAGAGCAAGGTGCCTGCGGTTTGCCCTACAAAACAGATTCACTCCGACATTTTTTAAAGTTTAAACTTTTTTTTCTAAAATAAAAATAGGGACCAGTTTTTTTTAGATCCAAAATCCAATTCTTAGTCCGAAAAAAATTTCTCTAACTTTTCTTTGGTATAGTACCAATGCTCGACGTATACATATTGCACGAATATTATACGAATTTTATGTGAGGCATCACAACTACACTGAAGAAAACTTTATTTTTTATTTCTTTTCCAAAAAAAAAAAAAACGAAAAAAAGACTTTTCGAACTCAGCTGAGTTTGGATTCATAAACTTGCGACCACTTCCCAGTTTTTATATTTTTTACTAAAAGAACTTTGATTGAAGGTTGGAGTTCAGATTGTGCGTTTTTATGTGCGCAAGCAAGGAAATTCCTAGAAAAAACGTAGCTAGTTTTACTTAACTTTTTCTGAAATCTATACTTGTTAAAGCACTTCACCTTGATAACTGTTAAAAAAGCACTTCACCCCAACGACTGCTAAGAAAGCACTTCACCCTAATACTACTCAAAAAGCACTTCACCCCAACGACTGCTAAGAAAGCACTTCACCCTAA